>JAREIK010002713.1:467738-490326 GCA_029783825.1 Sapria himalayana
TAATCATAAATCATTTTATTTGTATTCATTATAATTTTTAATATTCATTTTAATTATCTATTAGTTTATTTTTATAGAAATATTAATTGCAAAATAAAATTATGAATAGAAAAATATAATTTAAATAATTTATCTTCATCAAATAAATTTATAAGTTTATAAAAAGAATCAAAAATTAAAATAAAAATTTATTATTTAGTAATATATTTTACTTTGAGTTTGAATCATTTTAGGTTTTACAAATATATTTTAATTAATATCTATCTTATTAAAAATAGTTTATTAATCTATTTTATGTTGGTATTATAATATCGATCAATAAAATTATTATATTGAATTTATATTGAATTTACATGATATTTAATTTTATGATTATTATATTAAATATTTTTTCATACGCCATATACAAGCTGCCCTACCAATTTCATTTCCCTCTGAATCATCTAATATCTCCTAAGTTTCCCAAACAGCAGACTTATACTTTTTATGAGCTTCAGGTTCAGATGTACCTTGAATTTCTTTTACAATTGGAATTGAAGAACCTACCGTAACAATAGGAGGGTTCGTGAAAGGATGATGATTGGATTTACCAGTACTTTGTTAATTTGAGATGTGATCATCTTCAATTTATTGTATTTTTCGTTTACCGCTGGATTGTGCCATCTGCATTGCCATTAATTAATATGATATGTTAAGCATGAATACATATAAATATTTCAAACAAGCAAGCTTTATAAAACTGACTGTAACACATTCAGCCCACTCATTCGGCCCAACCACAACACCACCACCAATACTCAACAAAACATACTGAGACACATAATAATAAAAATTAATCACTCAATTTTCGTCAGAAAAACAAACTAAAAGGCTGGTGGCATCTGAGACATGGTAAAGGCAACCAGAAGTGCGACGGACAAGGGCTGGACCTACACGGCTGGAACGACATGAGGGGGCCTGGAACTCATCGGAACAACAATAAGTGCGTCGGAATCAGATGGGCAGTAGTGGAATTGTTGGAATCTTCATGTTATATATATATATATATATATATTCCTGGTTCTAGTATAGGGTTTTTAGGACGGGATGGTTCTCGGGATGGATATTGCTTAAGATCCAGAACCGTCCTAAAAGAAAAAATACGTGACAGAACGGGTCGGGAAAAGTCAAAGTCAACGAATTTTTCTCAATATTGATTCTTTCGGGACAAGACTTCGGGTCGGGTCATGAATCTCCGAGTCTCGTGAGCAGCCCTACTAAATGCATATAAAGATAAATGAGTAAACTCCTAAACCCCATAATGCCTAAATAAATAAACCATTAAACCACTAAATACTACTTAATAATTAATAAATCTAGTTTTTATTACTATTTATTATATTTTTAAATATTTATTTTAATTATTTATTAGTGTATTTATTAAGAAATATTTATTACCAAAAAAATTAAGAGTGGGACAAATATAATTTAAATTATATATTATTTATCTAATAAAAAGTTAGGCTTATAAAAGAAGTATAAATTTAAAAATTAAAAATTATTATCAAGTAATATAAGTTACTTTAATTTTGAATAAATTTGGGTTTTGATAAACATTTTTTAAATAATATCTATTTTAATATTAATTGTTTATAAATTTAATTTTTGATCATTATTATAATATCTATCAAAAAAAATTTTTATATTAAATTTATATGATAGATAATTATTAATATTATTATAACAAAATATTGTATTAAAATTTCAAAAAATTTTAAATATTATTATATTTTCAAATGTTATAACCTATGAAAATGATAAAAAACTATAGAAATTTTTTTTTGTTATTTTATTTTTTTAAATAAAACCTATAAACCACTAAAAGCCTAAAAACATAAATCGCTAAACTCCTAACGACAAAACCTCTAAATACTTAAAACATTAACCTGGTATACATTAATAATAAATCATAAATCTCATTTTAATTTTTATTCAGCATAATTTTAAATTTTTATTTTAATTATTTATCAATATATTTTATAGAAATATTAATTACAAAATAAATTATTAGTGAGACAGATCTAATTTAAATTAAATCGGTATCCCTAAATAATAAATATTAAATCTCGTTTTTTTTCATTATTATTTTAAATATTCATTTTAATTATTTATTTGTTTATTTATATATAAATATTAGTTACAAAATAAATTGAGCTAGACAAAAATAATTTATATAAATTATTTTTCATCAAAAAATTATAGATAAACTTTTTAAATGAAAAAAAAATTTCAAAACAAAAAATTATTATATAGTAATATATTTTGCTTTGCTTTAGAATCATTTTAGGTTTTGTAATTATATTTTAATTGATATATATCTTATTAATAATAGATTATTAATTTATTTTTTGATCATAATAAGAATATCAAAAAAATTGTTTATATTGAATTTAAATGATATATAATTATAAAGATTATTATAACTAAATATTATATTTACATTTGAAAATAATTTAAAAATTATTATATTTTTAAAGGTTATCAATTTTGAAAATGAGATAAAATCACAAAAATAACTTTTTTGTTATTTTATTGTTTATATAAAAACTATAAACTACTAAATACCTAAATGTTTAAAACATTAAACTCTTAAACCCCAAAATCCCAAAACCCTTTAATAAATTTAAACCATCTTTAAAGGTTTAAGTATTTATAAATAATATATAAATATCTATCAATAAATAATAGCTTATTAATTTATTTTTTGATTATTATTATTTTTATATTTATATTTAGTTTATTAATATCTATTAATAAAATTGTTTATTTTTAATTTACATGATATTTAATTATTAAGTTTATTATAACTAAATATTGTATTCACATTTAAAAAAAATTTAAAAATTATTATAGTTATAAAGGTTATAACCTTGAAAATTGATAAAAAATTTGAAAAATAATTTTGTTTGTAATTTCATTATTTAAATAAAACATATAAACTACTAAAAGCCTAAACACTTAAATCACTAAACTCCTAAACTCCTAAATACTTAAACCATTAAACTTGTATGCCCTAAATAATTAATCATAAATCTCATTTTTATTTGTATTCATTATAATTTAAATATTCATTTTAATTATTTATTAGTTTATTTTTATAGAAATATTAATTGCAAAATAAAATTATGAATGAGACAAATATAAATTAAATAATTTATATTCATCAAAAGAATTTATTAGCTTATAAAAAGAATCAAAAATTTAAAAATAAAAATTATTATTTAGTAATATATTTTACTTTGATTTTGAATCATTTTAGGTTTTGCAAATATATTTTAATTAATATCTATCTTATTAATAATATTTTATTAATATATTTTATGATCATTCTTATAATATCGATCAATAAAATTATTTATATTAAATTTACATGATATTTAATTGTTATGATTATTATAATTAATTATTGTATTAACATTTGAAAAAAAATTAAAATTATAATATTTTTAGTGGTTATAACCTTGAAAATGAGAAAAAATCATAAAAATAATTTTTTTGTTATTTAATTATTTAAATAAAACCTAAAAACCACAAAATACCTAAATACTTAAATTACAAAACTCATAAACCCTGATACTGATGCACGACACACACATAGCGACGAACCACAGTACACACGTGCACATATTGTTGTCCATTTTCGTGTAGCATTTAGAGGGGCCAGCAAGTCCTGGAAGCAACAAGAAGTATGGGCCACCAGCTTGTAAAAGCCCCACTAGCAAGCCGGGATGATAACATTCAGACAACTGACGAGACCGAGCAAAGTGGTCGAGAGTAAACCCGGGAGTATCTTGGAGTGGGTCACACTAGCCATATCAGGCAGCATATAGGTCCACCCAACCGTCGCCCAACAGGAATAGCGGGTAATCCATGATTAATTGGAGAGCCGGAAAAATCCAAAGCTTCACCAAGCAAGGCCAGTAAGCAATGGAGTCCAAACCAGTCACACGGGAGTGAAAGATTCAAACTTGTAGTTTATGTTTGTAGTCTTATTTGTATTTTGGACTTGGTATGCACCATGTACTTGTAGAGACAAATCATGATATACTCACCCACACAATCTTGTTTGTTCTCTATGTAGCATGCAAAGTGGGCAAATGGACCCATGAGTATCTCTAAGTGGGGCCCACTAATGCATTTTGTAAATACACATTATTATGGTACACTCTCGGGAGAAGAAGACCCATCTTTATAGCATTTTGTAATTTTACTTGTATTTTAGCTTGGTTGTATGCGTAGATAATTAGACTATGAGATGGACCTCATCACACATGCACACCGATGCATACATATTTTTTGATATTTTGTCGGTGCAACATACAGCCACTTCTTGGAGCTCGAGTAGGAAGCATTCTAACCCAAGAAATACTCTTTTGAGGATCATTGGAACAAAAGAATATGGAGTTCACAACTGAGAATGAATTGACAAAGTGCCGTAGATATGGACTTGTGGATTTATGGGTATTTAGTTTTGCATGTATTAAATTGCATAGCAATGACATAGGCAAATGCTTGATGCTGCATGTCACACACATTCACAATCTTATATTTGCATAGTTTTAATATGGTGCATCATTCAGGTTCCTCCAAATGGCTTGGAAAAATCCGAATGGAAAAGATGCAGTGCGCATAATGACTCAATGCCAACTCTGAAGTCCGGGAATGCCAAGTGATTTTAGTTGTATTAGTACGCTGGAAATTATTAGGCAATATGTTTTTTATGTATTTTATTCATAGAATCATTAAGGTGCATAAGAATTGGTGGGCTGGCCTAAATTAGTAAGCTTTTTAGTCTCTTGTAAGTTGTGTGCCTAAATGATAAATAAAGTGTGTATTTTCCAAAAAAAAAAACTAAAAAAAACCATGAACCCTAAACTTTAAATCCTAAACCTTAAACCATAAACTATAACTCAGGTCCATAAACCCTAAATCCTAAATCTCATGTTTTGCACTTTTATAATCAAATGACTAAATGTTAAATTTAAATTGAAATTCACAACTTTTAGGAATGTCACAGATTTATCTTTTTGTATATGTAACACAAAGTCATGACTCAAGGGGTGAGTTTTGGATTCAATCTCTTTCTTGTTTTAGATTATTGTAGCATTAGCATTGGTCATGATTGTATATTTTGTCTCTAGAACACAAAATCATATCGATGAGAATATGCCATAACTTGTGTATCTCTGTTTAACATATTGTTATGACACTAAGAATAATCATGAATACATATTTAATCACTATAATACTAGGTCACAGTATTGGATATGACCATAGATTGTGCATTTTATCTTTATATTGCAAAGTCATTGCACTAGGAATGATTGTAACTTTGGACATTCCTCAAGTGCAAAAGTCATGAACCTAGAAATAGTTAAACCTCGAGTACTACTCTTTATAACTTCCTATAGCTAAAATTCATGGGATTGGAAATATCACTATGGCTTTTTCCTTTGATTTGTGACCTCAAGTGTCAATATGCTATACTAATATTTTGAGCAATAATTAAACCATTTTATACATTTGAATATGGTTCATTTACACCTTTTTGGGTATTGTGAGCTTGTATACATAACTCATTTAATATAAAAAGAAAGAAATGATACTTTTCAAATCCATGAGGATATAAAAAAAGGCTTAGACATGCCAAAAAAAATATATTTTTTTGTTTTTTGATTGAAAGAGAGCCCATACTTCTTGCCCTGCTCAAACCACCATGGGGCTAGTTTGTTCTAATACGCTTCATGGTGGTTATTTTTTCAGAGCTGAACTATGTTTTATAAAAATTGCTTTGAGTGTGTGCATGAGAGATATTTTAGAAGAAATTACAATAATCAATATAAATATCATCCTCAACAACTAGCTATTTCAACACATAGGGGTACAACTTTGGTTTAGTATGTTAGCGTACATGAGTCAAATTACATTTGATAGCCTAGTGATTCAACATCAAATATGATGAGACATAAAAGAGATAAAGTAAAAGCTCTTATTATTTTGGTTAGAGTTTTAGCAATCATTTTAGAGTTCAGAGAGGAACAAAATAAATTATTTTAATTATTCACTATAATTTTAATTTTTATTTTAATTATTTATCAGTTTATTTTTATAGAAATATTAATTACAAAATAAATTATTAGTGAGATAGATCTAATTTAAATTTAACCAGTATATCCTAAATAATAAAGAATAAATCTCATTTTTTTTTTCATTTTAATTTTAAATATTAAAATTTAATTATTTATTTTTTTTATTTTTATATAAATATTAATTACAAAATAAATTATGAGTTACACAAATATAATTTATTTAAATTATTTTTCAACAAAATAATTATTATATATTTTTCTCTCCTTCTGAATCATTTTAGATTTTGTAATTAGATTTTAATTGATATCTCTTATTAATAATTGATTATTAATTTATTTTTGATCACTATTTGAATATTTATCAATCAAATTGTTTATATTGAATTCATATGATATATAAATATAAAGATTAATATAACTAAATATTGAATTCACTTTTGAAAAAAAATTTAAAATTATTATATTTCCAAAGGTTAACCTTTGGAAATATGAAAAAATAAAAAAAAATTTTTATGTTATTTTATTTTGTATATAAAACCTATAAACCACTAAATGCATATACAGTTATATCAGTAAACTCCTAAACCAAGTAATGCCTAAATACATAAACTATTAAACTTTTATATACTACTTAATAATTAATAAATTGAATTTTTATTTCAATTTATTATTATTTTAAATATTGATTTTAATTATTTATTAGTTTATTTTTATAGAAATTTTTATAACAAAATAAATTATGAGTACGACACATATAATTTAAATAATTTATATTTAATCAAAAAATATATATACGCTTTTAAAAGAAGTATAAATGAAGTATTATTAAAAATTAAAAATATTATCAACAATTATCTTTTACTTTAATTTTGAATCAATTTGGGTTTTGTAAATATTTTTTTATTTATATCTATCTTATTATAAATAGTTTATTAATTTAATTTTTGATCATTATTATAATATCTATCATTAAAATTGTTTATATTTATTTTATAAGATATAGAATTATTAAAATTATTATAACTAAATATTGTATTAAAAGGTTATAACCTTTGATTATATAAAAAAATAATAAAAATAAATATTTTGTTATTTTAATTTTTAAATAAAACCTATAAACCACTAAATGCATACACAGTTAAATCAATAAATTCTTAAAGCCCATAATGCGTAAATAAATAAACCATTAATCTGCTATATACTACTTAATAATTAAGAAATCTAAATTTTATTTCAATTTATTATAATTTTATATATTCATTTTAATTATTTATTAGTTTATATTTATATAAATTTTTATTAAAAAATAAATTATGAGTGCGACATATATAATTTAAATAATTTATTTTTAATAAAAAAAAATATAAGCTTATAAAAGAAGTAAAAATTTAAAAATTAAAAATTATTATCCAATATTATTTGTTACTTTAATTTTGAATCAATTTGGGTTTTGTAAATATTTTTTAATTAATATCTATCTTATAATTAATAGTTTATTAATTTAATTTTTGATCATTATTATAATATTTATCAATAAAATTGTTTATATTTAATTTATATGATATATAATTATTAAAATTATCATACCTAAATATTGTATTCACATTTCAAAAAGTTTTAAATATTATTATATTTTCAAAGGTTATAACCAATGAAAATGATAAAAAATTATAATTTTTTTTTGTTATTTTATTATTTAAATAAAACCATTAAACCACTAAATGCCTAAAAACATGAATCGCAAAACACCTATAAGACAAAACCTTTAAATACTTAAAATATTACATTGGTATACATTAATAATAAATCATAAATCTCATTTTAATGTTTATTCAGTATAATTTTAAATTATTATTTTAATTATTTATCAATTTATTTTTATATAAATATTAATCACAAAATAAATTATTAGTAAGACAGATATAATTTAAATTAAACCGGTATACCCTAAATAATAAATAATAAATATCATTTTTTTATAATTTTATATATTAATTTTAATTATTTATTTGTTTATTTTTATATAAATATTAATTAAAAAATAAATTATTAGTTAGACAAATATATTTTATGTAAATTATTTTTAATCAAAAAAATATAGATAAATTTTTTAAAATAAAAAAAAATTCCAAAACAAAAAATTATTATATAGTAATATATTTTGGTTTTCTTATGAATCATTTTTTTGTAATTATATTTTAATTGATATCTATCTTATTAATAATAATTATAAATTTATTTTTTGATCATTTTTAGAATATAATTACTAAAATTGTTTATATTGAATTTATTTGATATATAAATATAATGATTATTATAACTAAATATTGAATTCACGTTTGAAAAAAATTTAAAAATTATTATATTTTCAAAGGTTATAACCTTTGAAGATATTAAAAAATAATAAAAATAATTTTTTTTTATTTTATTTTTTAAATAAAACCTATAAACCAAAAATACATACACACTTAAATCAATTTACTCCTAAACCCCGTAATACCTAAATACATAAACCATTAAACCTCTATATAATACATAATTATTAATAAATTTAATTTTTATTTCTATTTATTATAATTTTAAATATTCATTTAATTATTTTAGTTGATTTTTATAGAAATATTTATTACAAAATAGATTATGAGTGCGACAAATATAATTTAAATAATTATTTTATAATCAAAAAATATATATACGCTTATAAAAGAAGTAAAATTTTAAAATAAATAATTATTATTCAATAATATATTTTACGTTAATTTTGTATAAATTTGGATTTTGTAAATATTTTTTAATTAATATCTATCTTATTATTATTAGTTTATTAATTAAAATTTTGATCATTATTATAATATCTATCAATATAATTATTTAAATTGAATTTATAACATATATAATTATTAATATTATTATAACTAAATATTATATTCACATTTCAAAAAATTTTAAATATTAATTTATTTTTAATGGTTATAAACTTTGAAAATCAGAAAAAATATAAATAAAAATTTTTATTTTTATTATATAAATAAAACCGATATACCATTAAATACCAAAAAACATAAATTGATAAACTTCTAAACGACAAAACTCCTAAATAATCAAACCATTAAACCGAGATACCACATATAAAAAATCAAAAATCTCATTTTAATTTGTATTCATTATAATTTCAAATATTCATTTTAATTATTTATTAGTTTATTTTTTATAAAATATTAATTACAAAATAAATAATTAGAGAGACAACTACAATTTTAATAATTTATTTTTAATCAAAAAAAAATATGAGCTTATAAAAAGAAGTAAAAATTTAAAAACAAAAAATTATTATTTAATAATATATTTTACTTTGATTATGAATCATTATATATAGGTTTTGCAATTATATTTTAATTGCTATCAATCTTATTAAGAATAGTTTATTAATTTATTATTTGATAAATTTTATAATATCTAATAATAAAATTACTTATATTGAATTTAAAGGTCTTATAATTATTAAGATTATTATAACTAAATATTATATTTACATTTAAAAAAAATTTAAAAATTATTATATTTTCAAAGGTTATAACCTTCCAAAATGATAAAAAAAACAAAAATAATTTTTTTATTATTTTATTATTTAAATAAAATAATAAAATCTCTAGACTCCTAAACCCCATAAATACTTAAATCATTAAACCTATATAACCTAAATAATAAATAACAAATAATATATCTCAATTTTATTTGTATTCATTATAATTTTAAATATTCATTTTATTTATTTTTTCGTTTATTTTAATAGAAATATTAATTACAAAATAAATAATGAGTGAGACATATATAATTTAAATAAATTATTTTTTATCAAAAAAATATATGCTTATAAAAATAAACAAAATTTCAAAAATTTAAAATTTTATTTAGTAATATAATTTACTTTAATTCGAATTTTTTTGGGTTCTACAAATATATTTTAATTAATATCCGTCTAATTAATAATAGTTTATTAATTTATTTTTTGATCATCAAAATAATATATATTAATATAATTTTTTATATTGAATTTACATCAAATATAGTTATTAAGATTATTATAACTAAGAATTGTATTCATATTTTAGAAAGATTATAAAATTATTATATTTTTTTGGTCATAACCTTTGAAAATCACGAAAATTCAGAAAAATAAATTTTTTATTATTTCATTGATTAAATAAAACCAATAAACACCTAAATGTGCAAACATATAAATCAATATACTCTTTAACCCCAAAACCACAAAAAACTTAAACCTTTAAATAGGTATACCTAAATAATAAATCATATATCTCTTTTTTATTAGTATTCATTAAAATTTTAAATATTCATTTTAATTATTTATCAATTTATTTTTATAGAAATATTAATTACAAAATAAATTATTAGTGAGACAGATATAATTTAAATATTTTATTTTTCATCAAAAAAATATATATGCGTAAAAAATGAGGCAAAATTTTTAAAATAAAAAATTACTATTTAGTAATATATCTTATTTTGATTTTGAATCATTTTAGATTCTACTATTATATTTTAATTTATGTCATTCTTATTAATACTAGTTTATTAATTTATTTATTGATCATTATTATAATATCTAATAATAAAATTATTTATATTTAGTTTACATTCTATATAATTATTAAGATTATTATAACTAAATATAATATCCACTTTTAGAAAAATTTAAAATTATTAAAATTTCACAGGTTAGAACCTTCAAAAATTAAAAAATTCAAAAAATTAAATTTTTTGTTTTTTAATTTTTTAGATAATAACTATAAATCATTAAAGGTCTAAACACTTAAATCAATAAACTCCTAAACGCAAAAACACCTAAATACGTAAACCATTAAACCGATATATTCTGAATAATAAATAATAAATCTCAATTTTATTTGTATTCATTGTAATTTTAAATAATTGTTTTAATTATTTATTAGTTTATTATTATTGAATTATAAATGACAAAATAAATTATGAGTAAGACAAACTAATTTAAATAATTTATTTATAATAACAAAAATATAAAGTTATAATAAAAGAAAAACATTAAAAAATTATTTTTAAGTAATATATTTTACTTTGATTTTGAAAAAATTTAGATTTTGTAAATATATTTTAAATTATATCTATCTTATTAATAATAGTTTATTAAATTTTTTTTGATCATTAATATAATATCTAGAAATGTAATTATTTATATTGAATTTAAATGACTTATAATTATTAAGATTATTATAAATAAATATTATATTTACATTTGAAAACAATTTAAAAATTATTATATTTTCAAAGGTTATAACCTTCAAAAATTAAATAAATAATAAAAATAAATTTGTGTGTAATATCTTTGTTTAAATAAAACTTATATACCACTAAATGCCTAAACACTTTAACCTATAAACTCCTAAACACAAAAGCCCCTAAATACTTAAACCTTTAAACTCGTAAACCTTAAATATAATTTAAATAATTTATTGAAATATTAAATACAAAATAAATTATGAGTGATACAAATATAATTTAAATAATTTATTTTTCATCAAATAAAAAATATATGCTTATAAAAAGAAGCAAAAACTAAAAAAAAATTATTATTTAGTAATAAATTTTAATTGGATTTTGAATATTTTTAGGTTTTGCAATTATATTTTAATTTATATCTATCATATTAATAATAGCATATTAATTTATTTTTTGATAATTGATATCATATATTATCAATAAAATTGTTTATATTTAGTTTATATTATATATAATTATAATGATTATTATTACTAAATATTGTATTCACATTTTTAAAAAATTTTAAAATTATTATATTTTCAAAGGTTATAACCTTTGAAAATGTGAAAAAATATCAAAAATAATTTTTTTGTTATTTCATTGTTTAAATAAAACCTATATAAACCACTAAATGCCTAAAAACACAAATCTCTAACGTCATAAACAAAAAAACCTATAAATATTTAAAATATTAAACTGGTATACATTAATAATAAATCATAAATCTCATTTTAATTTTTATTTAATATAATTTTAAATTTTTATTTTAATTATTTATCAGTTTAATTTTATAGAAATATTAATTACAAAATAAATTATTAGTGAGACTGATATAATTTAAATAATTTATATTTCATCAAAAAAAAATATAACCTTATAAAAATAGGCACAATTTTAAAAACAAAAATTTATTATTTAGTAAAATATTTTAATTTGATTTTCTATCATTTTAGATTTTGCAATTATATTTTAATTTATATCATTCTTTTTAATAATAGTTTATTAATTATTTATTGATCATTATTAAAATATTTATTAATAAAATAATTTATATTGAGTTTACATTATATATAATTAATAAGATTATTATAACTAAATATTATATTCAATTTAAAAAAAATAAAAATTATTTTATTTTTGAAGGTAACCTTCAAAATTTAAAAATAATAAAAAAATTAAATTTTTGTTTTTTAATTCTTTAAATATAAACTATAAATCACTAAAGGCATAAACACTTAAATCACTAATCCCCAGAACACCTAAATACATAAACTATTAAAACTGTATATCCTGAATAATAAATAATAAATCTCACTTATATTTGTATTCATTATAATTTTAAATATTCATTTTAATTATTTTTTAGTTTATTTTTATAGAATTATAAATTACAAAATATAATATGAGGAAGACAAATATAATTTAAATAATATACTTTTAAAAACTAAAAATATAAACATATAAAAAGAAGCAAAACATCAAAAACATTATTATTTAGTAATTTATTTTACTTTGATTTTGAATAAATTTAGGTTTTGCAAATATATTTTAAATAATATCTATCTTATTTATAATAGTTTATTAATTTATTTTTTGATTAATAATATAATATCTATCAATAGAATTGTTTATATTGATTTTATATGATATATAATAATTATTATTATCATAACTAAATATAGTATTCACATTTAAAAAAATTTAAAAAATGTTATATTTTCAAAGGTTATAACCTTCAAAATTGAGAAATAATAACAAAAAATATTTTTTTGTTATATCATTATTTAAATAAAACTTATAAACCAGTAAAGACCTAAACACATAAATCTCTAAACTCCTAAACCCCGAAACCCCTAAATACCTAAACCCCGAAGCCCCTAAATACCTAAACCTTTAAACTCGTAAACCATAAATATTATTTAAAAAATTTATAAAAATATTAATTACAAAATAAATTATGAGTGATAAATATAATTTAAATAATATATTTTTTAACAAAAAAATATATAAGCTTATAAAATGATGCAAAAACTTAAAAAAAAATTATTTTTTAGTAAAAAATTGTACTTTGATTTTGAATCATTTTAGGTTTTTAAATTATATTTTAATTTATATCTATCATATTAATAATTGTTTATTAAATTATTTTTTTATAATTGATATAATAATATCAATAAAATTGTTTATATTTAGCTTATATTATATATAGTTATAATAATAATTATAACTAAATATTGTATTCACATTTTTAAAAAATTTTAAAATTATTATATTTTCAAATGTTATGACATTTGAAAATTTGAAAAAATATCAAAAATAAATATTTTTTTATTTCATTGTTTAAATAAAAGCTATAAACCATTAAATGCCTAAATACTTAAATTAATAACTTCTAAATCTAGAAAACCCTAAATAGATAATTTTTTTAAACAGGTTCATCCTAAATAATAAATAATAAATCTCATTTTTATTTTTTAATTATAATTTTTAATATTCATTTTAATTATTTATTTGTTTATATTTATATAAATATTAATTACAAAATAAATTATAAGTTAGACAAATATAACTTATATAAATTATTTTTCAACAAAAAAATATAGATAAACTTATTAAAAGAAAAAAAAAGTAAAAACAAAAATTTATTATATAGTAATATATTTAACGTTGATTCTGAATCATTTTAGGTTTTGTAATTATATTGTAATTGATATCTAACTTATTAATAATAGATTATTAATTTATTTTTTGATCATTATTAGAATATTTATCAAAAAAAATATTTATATGTAATTTATATGATATATAAATTTAATAATTATTATAACTAAATATTATATTCACCTTTGAAAAAAATTTTAAAATTATTATATATTAAAAGTTTATAACCTTTGAAAATATCAAAAAATAATAAAAATAATTTTTTTTATTTTTTTTTTAAATAAAACCTATAAACAACTAAATGCATAGACAGTTAAATCAGTAAACTTTTAAATACCTTAATGCCTAAATACATAAACCATTAAACTGCGATATACTTCTTAATAATTAATATCTCTAATTTTTATTTCTATTTATTATAATTTTAAATATTCATTATAATTATTTATTAGTTTATATTTATAGAAATATTTATTACAAAATAAATTATGACTGCACCAAATATAATTTAATTAATTTATTTTAAATTAAAATAAATATACGCTTATAAAAGAAGTAGAAATTTAAAAAATTAAAAATTATTATCCAGTAATATATTTTACTTTAATTTTGAATTAATTTGGGTTTTTTAAATATTTTTTAATTAATATCTATCTTTTTATTAATAGTTTATTATTTTAATTTTGAACATTATTATATTATCTATCAATAAAATTGTTTATATTGAATTTATATGAAATATAATTATTAATATTATTAAAACAAAATGTTGTATTCACATTTCAAAAAATTGTAAATATTATTATATTTTCAAATGTTATAACCTATGAATTTGATAACAAATTATAGAAATTTTTTTTGTTAATTTATTTTTTTATATAAAACCTATAAAACACTAAAAGCCTAAAAACATAAATCGCTAAACTCCTAACGAAAAAACATATAAATACTTAAACTATTAAACTGGTATACATTAATAAAAATTCATAAATTTCATTTTAATTTTTATTCAGTAAAATTTTATATTTTTATTTTGATTATTTATCAGTTTATTTTTATAGAAATATTAATTACAAAATAAATTATTAGCGAGACAGATCTATTTTATATTAAAATAGTATCCCTAAATAATAAATAATAAATCTCATTTTTTTTAATTATAATTTTTAATATTCATTTTAATTATTTATTTGTTTATTTATATATAAATATTAATTACAAAATAAATTATGAGTTAGACAAATATAATTTATATAAATTATTTTTCATTAAAAAAATATAGATAAACTTATTAAAAGAAGAAAAAATTCAAAAACAAAAAATTATTATATAGTAAATTATTTTTCTTTGGTTCTGAATCATTTTAAGTTTTTTAATTATATTTTAATTAATATATATCTTATTATTAATGGATTATCAATTTATTTTTTGATTATTATTAGAATATTTATCAATAAAATTATTTATATTGAATTTATATAATATATAAATATAATGATTAGTATATTTAAATATTGTATTCACATTTGAAAAAAATTTAAAAATTATTATATTTTCAAAGGTTATAACCTTTGAAAATATCAAAAAATAATAAAAATAAATTTTTTGTTATTTTATTTTTTAAATAAAACCTATAAACTAATCAATGCTAGTGATGCTCATCGGACGTGATGGGATGGAAATTACAAATCTCTAGTTCCTTCCCACCGTTCGGAAATTTTTTTTTGAAGATCCAGACCCATCTCATAGGTTGAAAATATCAGGACGGTACGAAATGAAAATCAGGGATTTCGGGTACGATAAAATGGTTCCGGGACGGAATGGAGTTCGGACATTTTTTTCAATTTATTTTCTTCAAACCGGCCGAGTTAGTTTATGTCGAATCTTTTTATTGTACTATTTATCATTCCTTAGTTATGTATCTTTCAAACTCAAATTGGGCCAATTTTGTTTTGTCAAATAGGCTAAATACTGCAAACGAGTTACATTACCTTGTCAAAACCTTTGATGTGTAGAAAAGGATAGAAATGTTAATAGAACGGGGCCGATTTGTGTGCTTAATTTGGTTCTATGTTTTTTCACAAGTTGGCTTTGTTCAGCCGAGCGAATGTTAACAATAATAGCAATACTACATTTTTTAAACAATTACTTAAAATATTAAGGAATATGTAAAGATGACCACAAACATTGGTAGCAGCAATTACTACTTAAGTAATTGCTAAAATTAGGCAGCTTAATATCACAAAAAAATACAATTAATAACAACCATGATAATAATCATTTCAAAGGTCCGTCCCGGAACAGCAACGAAAAGCCAACCCCAATTAATTATCTCTTCTACTACTCCTTCTTTTTCTTCCTCCACCGTAGAAGGACAACCAAAGATGAAAACATTTTAATCATGTAGACATAAATTTCTAAGATGAAAGAGTAATAAAAAAACAAAAATATTACCTTATAAAATTTAATACACCCATTCCAAATTTAGTTGGTCAGCTATAGTTGGAAGAATATTTGGACCTTGAGACCCCTCTGAAAATTGTAATTGAACCATATTTTTATTAAATTGAATGAATAAAATAAGTAAAAGTGAAATTAAAATTTACAAGATTTGTATACTAACCTTATTCATTATAATCAGGGTCTTGAACTAATTCTTCAATTTCAATAGGTTTGTTTGAGCTTCTCAACCAATCTGGTAGACATATGAGAACTTGAGCTGTAATCGGTGTTAAAAAACTCCTAAATGTATCTAAGTTATCCCCCTAGTGCTAAATCTAGATTCGTATGCCACATTAGATGCTTGGATAGCAAATACATCCCTTGCTACATTTGCCTAAGAAGGATACCTAACCTCATTTACCTTCCACCAATTTAGAAGATCAAAATCAATTCTATTTTTTTCAAGTTTGTCTTGCAAGTACCTATGCAACTCTTTCAAAGCTGCAACTTCTTGTTCATTCTCCAATTCAAAAAAAAATCATCAATATAAGTATCACTACCATCAAAGAAATCATCAACATAAGTATTACTACCATCAAAGAAATCATCATTTTTCTTCAACACAGTAGAAGATAAATCATCTTCTTTTGATTCATCTTCATTAAAATCCTTATAATCATCCATCATCTCTTTTAAAGCATTTATAACCTTTTTTACCAAAATTTTAGCCAATTCCTCTCCATAATGCTAAGTGTACTTAACCTTGAGATATTTGAGATTATATCTAGGATCCAACACTACTGGTACAAAAAGCATAATATTTGTTGACTGAAGAGAACCCCAATATTTGTTGAATTTATGCTTCATTTTCATACTCATTTCAGACACCATTGTATCTCTACTATTTTCACAAAGCTCAATTTTTTTTCAAAATTCGAATAATCTCAGGACAATAAACACAAAACGTAAAATATTATGAGCCAAAAAATTTACAAGTTACCTCAAAAAGTTTTCATGAAACGATCCAAAATTTTGGTATTTGTTCAGTCTCTCTTAGTTGGAACTTTTGAACCAAACTCCTTCAAAATCCTTTTATCTTTGTCCTCCAACTTATCAAATTCTTTTTGATATTTTATATCAGTTTGTAGCATTAAATAAGTTGAATTCCATCTTGTAGAACAATCTAATTGTAATGAAGATCTATATGTCAAGTTTGCTTCTTCAACACATAACTTAAACATATCTAATCTTTTAAGACTGCTCCTCAAATATTTCACCACACCTCTAATTTTTTGAATAGCACCCTCAACTACTCCAATGTTATCTCTGACAATTAAGTTTAGAATATGAGCACAACATCTCATATGAAAATGCTCACCTCTCAAAGGTACAACACTTTTCTTCACAAGCCTTCTTTTCATTTGTTCAACTGCAACATCATTATTTGATGCATTGTCAACATTAATGCACACCAACTTTCTCAAACCCCATTCATTCATACAAAACTCAATAGCATTTCTAATATTAACTCCAGAATGACTTTTAATTACACAAAAGTTGAAAAGCCTTTTATGCATATTCCATTGAGAATCAATGAAATGAACATGCAAACATATATAAGACAAATTTTGAATGCTAGTCCAAGTGTCGGTAGTCAATGAAACTCTAAAACAATGAGATGATATGCTATCAAATAATTTCTTCTTTTCCTTCACTAACAAAGAAAAACAATCCCTCAGTATAGAGTGCCAAGATGGAATTTTAAATTGATGCACACTAACTTTACAAAACTTTTTAAACTCATCCCTCTCAACAAAACAAAAAGGCAATTCATCTTTTATGATCATTTTCACCAAAGCCGCCCTAACTAGTTGTTGATCAAATTGGCAACAAGTTAATTTGTTATCCTCTGAACTAGAACCTTTAGTGAAACTCAACAAAGATTGTGACTTGTCTTTACCTTTGTGAGCTTCTATTAATTCTTTTTTATGTGAAAATTTCCTACAAGTATCTCTCAAGTATTTCCATAAACCCAAAGTACCTTGATCACTTTTTGCAAAATATTATTTCTTACACCATATACAAACTGCCCTACCAGTTTCATTTCCCTCTAAATCAACTAATATCTCATATGTTTCCCTAACAGCAGACTAATACTTTTTATGAGCTTGAGGTTCAGATGTACCTTGACTTTCTTTTACAATTGGAATTGAAGAACTTGTCGTAACAATAGGAGGGTTTGTGAAAGAATGATGATTGGATTTACTAGTACTTTGATCATTTGAGATGTGATCATCTTCAATTTATTATATTTTTCGTTTACGACTGGATTGTTCCATCTGCATTCCCATTAATTATTATGATATGTTAAGCATATATACATATAAATATTTCAAACAAGCAAGCTCTATAAAACTGACTATAATACATTCAGCCCACTCATCCGGCCCAACCACAATACCACAACAAATACTCATCAAAACTGACTGAGACACATAATAATAATAATTAATCACTCAATTCTCGTTAGAAAAACAAAACAAAAGGATGGTGGCATCTGAGACACGGTGGAGGAAACCAGAAGTGCGACGGACAAGGGTTGGACTTAACAGAACACGGCTGGAACGATGTGAGGTGGCCTTGAACTCGTCGGAACAGTAATAGGTGCGTCAAAATTGGATGGGTAGTAGCGGAATTGGTGGCATGTTCATGTTATATATATATATGTATATATATTCCTGGTTCTAGTATCGGTTTTTTAGGACCGGACGGTTCTCTAGATGGATATTGCTTAAGATCTAGATCCATCCCAAAAGAAAAAATACGTGACAGAACGGGATGGGAAAAGTGAAAGTCAACGGATTTTTCTTAGTCCTGATTCTTTCGGGACAAAACTTCTGGTAGTCTGGGAATCAATCCCGTGAGTAGCCCTACAAAATGCATATAAAGTTAAATCAGTAAACTTCTAAACCCCGTAATGCCTAAATACATAAACAAATAAACTACTAAATACTACTTAATAAATAATAATCTATTTTTTATTGCTATTTATTATATTATTAAATATTCATTTTAATTATTTATTAGTGTATTTATTTAGAAATATTTATTTCAAAATAAATTATGAGTGGGACAAATATAATTTAAATAATATATTATTTATCTAATAAATATATACGCTTTTAAAAGAAGTATAAATTTAAAAATTAAAAATTATTATCAAGTAATATAAGTTACTTTAATTTTCGATCAAATTGGGTTTTGTAATTAATTTTTTAATTTATATCTATCTTAATATTAATAGTTTATAAATTTAATTTTTGATCATTATTATAATATCTATCAATAAAATTATTTTTATTAAATTTATATGATATATAATTATTAATATTATTATAACAAAATATTGTATTAAAATTTCAAAAAATTTTAAATATTATTATATTTTCAAATATTATACTCTATGAAAAAGATAAAAAATTATAAATTTTTTTTTGTTATTTTATTTTTTTTATTAAAACCTATAAACCACTAAAAGCCTAAAAATATAAATCGCTAAACTCCTAATGACAAAACCTCTAAATACTTAAATCATTAAACTCGTATACATTAATAATAAATCATAAATCTCATTTTAATTTTTATTCAGTATAATTTTAAATTTTTATTTTACTTATTTATAAATTTATTTTATAGAAATATTAATAACAAAATAAATTATTAGTGAGAACAGATCTAATTTAAATTAAACCGGTATCCCTAAATAATAAATAATAAATCTCATTTTTTTAATTATTATTTTAAATATTCATTTTAATTATTTATTTGTTTATTTATATATAAATATTAATTACAAAATAAATTGAGTTAGACAAATATAATTTATATAAATTATTTTTCATCAAAAAATTATTGATAAACTTTTTAAAAGAAAAAAAAATTCAAAACAAAAAATTATTATATAGTAATATATTTTGCTTTTCTTCTGAATCATTTTAGGTTTTGTAATTATATTTTAATTGATATCTATCTTATTAATAATTATTTATTAATTTATTTTTTGATCATTATTAGAATATTTATCAATAAAATTGTTTATATTGAATTTATATCATATATAAATATAATGATTATTATAACTAAAGATTGTATTCACTTTTGAAAAAAATTTAAAAATTATTATATTTTGAAAGGTTATAACATTTGAAAATATGAAAAAATAATAAAAATATATTTATTGTTATTTTATTTTTTAAATTACACCTATAAACCACTAAAAGCCTAAAAACATAAATCGCTAAACTTCTAATGACAAAACCTCTAAATACTTAAATCATTAAACTGGTATACATTAATAATAAATCATAAAACTCATTTTAATTTTTATTCAGTATAATTTTAAAATTTTATTTTAATTATTTATCAATTTATTTTTATAGAAATATTAATTACAAAATAAATTATGAGTGAGACAGATCTAATTTAAATTAAAACAGTATCCCTAAATAATAAATCTCATTTTTTTTATTATAATTTTAAATATTCTTTTTAATTATTTATTTGTTTATTTATATATAAATATTAATTACAAAAGAAATTGAGCTAGACAAAAATAATTTATATAAATTATTTTTCAACAAAAAATTATAGATAAACTTTTTAAAAGAAAAAAAATTTCAAAACAAAAAATTATAATATAGTAATATATGTTGCTTTGCTTCTGAATCATTTTTGGTTTTGTAATTATATTTTAATTGATACCTATCTTTTTAATAATAGATTATTAGTTTATTTTTTGATCATTATTAGAATATTTATTAATAAAATTATTTATATTCAATTTATATGAAATATAAATATAATGATTATTATAACGAAATATTGAATTCACTTTTGAAAAAAAGTTAAAAATTATTATATTTTCAAAGGTTATAACATTTGAAAATATCAAAAAATAATAAAAATAAATTTTTTGTTTATTTATTTTTTAAATAAAACCTATAACCACTAAATGCATATATAGTTAAATCATTAAACTCCTAAACCTTGTAATGCCTAAATACATAAACCATTAAACTGCTATATACTACTTAATAATTATTAAATCTAATTTTTATTTCTATTTATTATAATTTTAAATATTTATTTGAATTATTTATTAGTTTATTTCTATAGAAATATTTATTACAAAATAAATTATGAGTGCGAGAAATATAATTTAAATAAATTTTTTTAATCAATAAAAGTAATTACGCTTATATAATAAGTAAAAATTTTAAAAATTAAAAATTATTTTTAAGTAAGATATTTTACTTTAATTTTGAATCAATTTGGGTTTTGTAAATATTTTTTAATTAATATCAATCTTATTATTAATAGTTTATTAATTTAATTTTTGATCATTATTATAATATCGATCAATAAAATTGTTTATATTGAATTTATGTGATATATAATTATTAATATTATTATAACTAAAAATTGATTTCACATTTCAAAAAATTTTAAATATTATTATATTTTCAAAGATTTTGACCTATGAAAATGACAAAAAATAAAAAAAAAATTTTTTATTGTTTAAATAAAACTCATAAACCACTTAATTACCTAAAAACATAAATCGCTAAACTCCTAAATGAAAAAACCTTTAAATACTTAAACAATTAAACTGGTATACATTAATAATAAATCAAAAATTTCATTTTAATTTTTATTCAGTTTAATTTTAAATTTTATTTTAATTATTTATCAGTTTTTTTATAGAAATATTAATTACAAAATAAATTATTAGTTATATAGATCAAAATTAAATTAAACTGGTATACCCTAAATAATAAATAATAAAACTCATTTTTTTTCATTATAATTTTAAATATTCATTTTAAATATCTATTTGTATATTTTTATATAATTTTTAATTACAAAATAAATTATGAGTTAAACAAAAAATTATAAATAAACTTTATATATTTGTAATTATATAGTAATATATTTTATATCAAAAATAATTTATAAATAAATTATTTTTCAAAAAAAAA
>JAREIK010002713.1:496638-560986 GCA_029783825.1 Sapria himalayana
TATATAAATAATTATTAATAGATATTATAATAATTATCAAGAAATAAATTAATAAACTTTTATTAATTAGAATAATATAAATTAAAATATAATCGTAAAATCTAAAATTATTCGAAATTAAATTAAAATAAATTACTAAATAATAATATTTTTTAAAAAAATTTTGCCTCTTTTTATGATCTTATATTTTTTTGATGAAAAATAAATTATTTATATTATATCTATCTCACTAATAATTTATTTTGTAATTAATATTTCTATAAAAATAAAATGATAAATAATTAAAATGAATATTTAAAGTTATAATGAATACTAATAAAAATGAGATTTATTATTTATTATTTAGAGTATACTAATTTTTAAAAAATCTAATAACAAAAAATTTATTTTTTTATTTTTTATTTTTTATTATTTTCAAAAGTTATAACCTTTGAAAACTTAATAAATTTTAAATTTTTTTAAAATATGAAAATATTATTTTGTTTTAATAATCTAAATAATAATATATTATGTAAATTCATTATAAATAATTTTTTTATAGATATTATGATGACGATAATAAAATAAATTAATAAACTATTATTAAAAATATAGATATTAAATAAAATTTATTTGCAAAACCTAAAATGATTTAAAATCAAAGTAAAATATATTAATAAGATAAATATTAAATAAAACTATTATTATTAAGATAAAATATACATGTTTAAATGATTATATATTTAGGAGTTTTGGGATTTAAGAATTTAGTGATTTAAGTGTTTAGGCATTTAGTAGATTATAGGTTTTATTTTAAAAATAAAATAACAAAAAAAAAATTTCGTTATTTGTTCTAATTTTTGAAGGATATAACCTTTGAAACTATAACAATTTTTAATTTTTTTTTGAATGAGAAAACTATATTTAGTTATGATAATATTAATAATTATATATCAATTAAATTCAATATAAACAATTATATTGATATATATAATAATAATAATCATACAAAAGATTAATAAACAATTATTAATAAGATAAATATTGTTTAAAATATATTTACAAAACCTAAAATGATTCAAAATCAAAGTGAAATATTTTACTAAATATTAATTTTAAATATTTAAATTTTTGTATCCATTTATAAGCTTATATATTTTTTGATGAAAAATAAATTATTTAAATTATATTTGTCTCACTATTAATTTATTATTTAATTTATATTTCTATAAAAATAAACTAATAAATAATTAAAATGTATATATAAAATTATAATGAATACTAATAAAAATGAGATTTAAGATTAATTATTTAGGGTATACCTATTTAATGGTTTAAGTTTATTGTGGTTTTGGGGTTAATGAGTTTATTAATTTTATATGTTTACACATTTAGGTGTTTATAGGTTTTATTTAATCATTGAAAAAACAAAAAATTTATTATTATAAATTTTCGTGATTTTCAAAGGTTATAACCTTTGAAAATCTAATAATTTTTTAATAATTCTAAAATATGAATACAATACTTAGGTATAATACTCTTAATAATTATATTTGATGTAAATACAATATAAAAAATTTTATTAATATATATTATTTTGATTATCAAAAAATAAATTAATAAAGTATGATTAATAAGATAGATTTTAATTAAAATATATTTGCATAACCCAAAATAATTCAAAATCAAAGTAAATTATATTACTAAATAAAATTTTAAATTTTTAAAATTTTTTTATTTTTATAAGCATATATTTTTTTTCATAAAAAATAATTTATTTAAATTATATATGTATCATTCATTATTTATTTAGTAATTAATATTTCTATAAAAATAAACTAAAAGATAATTAAAATGAATATTTCATATTATAATGAATACAAATAAAAATGAGATTTATTACTTATTATTTAGGTTATATAGGCTTAATGGTTTAAGTATTTAGGGGGTTTTGGGGTTTAGGAGTATATAGATTTAAATGTTTAGGCATTTAGAGGTTTATAAGTTTTATTTAAATAATAAAATAATAAAAAAATATTTTTGTGATTTTTTATCATTTTTGAAGTTTATAACCATTGAAAATATAATAATTTTTAATTTTTTTTCAAATGTAAATATAATATTTAGTTATAATAACTTAATAATTATAAGACATTTTAATTGAATATAAGTAATTTTATTGTTCGATATTATAAAAATGATCAAATAATAAATTAATAAAGTATTGTTAATAAGATTGATCGCAATTAAAATATAATTGCGAAACCTATATATAATGATTAAAAATCAAAGTAAAATATATTACTAAATAAAAATTTTTTGTTTTTTAACTTTTACTTCTTTATATAAGCTTAGTTTTTTTGATTAAAAATAAATTATTAAAATTATATTTGTCTCACTCATTATTTATTTTGTAATTGATATTTCTATAAAAAATAAAATAATAAATAATTAAAATGAATATTTAAAATTATAATGAATACAAATTAAAATGAGATTTATAATTTATTATATATTGTATACAGGTTTAATGGTTTGATTATTTAGTGGTTTATAGGTTTTATTTATATAATAAAAATTTAAAATTCTATTTTTGATTTTTTCTGATTTTCAAAGGTTATAACCTTTGAAAATAAAATAATTTTTAAAATTTTTTGAAATGTGATTACCATGTATAATTATATTAATCTTACTAATTATATATCATATAAATTCATATAAATAATTTTAATGATAGATATTATAATAATGATCAAAAATTAAATTAATAAACTATTATTAATAATATAAATATTAATTAAAATATATTTACATAACACAAAATGATTCAAAATCAAATCAAAATATATTACTAAATAATAATATTAAATTTTTATTTTTTTTTTGTTTTTATAAGCTTTTATTTTTTTTTATTAAAATAAATTATTTAAATAATATTTGTCTCACTCGAAATTTATTTTGTAATTAATTTTTTATAAAAAATTAAACTATAAATAATTAAAATGAATATTTAAAATTATAATAAATAGAAATAAAAATGTGTTTATTATTTATTAAGTAGTATATAGCTGTTAAAAGGTTTATGTATTTATGAGTTTCGAGATTTATGAGCTTACTTATTTAAGTAAGTAAGCATTTAATGATATATAGGTTTTATTTAAAAAATGAAATAACAACAAATTTATTTTTTCTTATTTTTTCACATTTTCAAAGGTTATAACCTTTGAAAATATAATAATTTTTAAATTTTTTTCAAAAGTGAATACAATATTTAGTTATAATAATCATTATATTTATATATCATATAAATTCAATATAAATATTTTTATTGATAAATATTCTAATAATGATGAAAAAATAACTTAATAATCTATTATTTATAAGATAGATAAGAATTAAAATATATTTACAAAACCTAAAATGATTCAGAAGCAAAGCAATATATATTACTATATAATAATTTTTTGTTTTGAAATTTTTTTTTTGCTTTTAAAAAGTTTATCTATATTATTTTGATGAAAAATAATTTATATAAATTATATTTGTGTAACTTATAATTTATTTAGTAATTAATATTTATATAAAAATAAACAAATAAATAATTAAATTCGAATATTTAAAATTAAAATGAAAAAAAAATAAGATTTATTCTTTTTTATTTAGGATATACCGGTTTAATTTAAATTAGATCTGTCTCACTAAAAATTTATTTTGTAATTAATATTTCTATAAAAATAAACTGATAAATAATTAAAATAAAAATTAAAATTATAGTGAATAATTAAAATAATTTATTTTGTTCCTCTCTCAACTCTAGAATGATTGCTAAAGCTCTAACCAAAATAATAGGAGCTTTTACTTTATCTCTATTATGTCTCATCATATTTGATGTTGAATCACTGGGCTATCAAAGGTAATTTGACTCAAGTATACTAACAGACTAAACCAAAGTTGTACCCTAAGTGTTCAAATAGCTAGTTGTTGAGGATGCTATTTATATTGATTATTGTAATTTCTTCTAAAATATCTCTCATGCACACACTCAAAGCTATTTTTTTAAAAACATAGTTCACCTCTAAAAAAATAACCATCTTGTAGCCTATTAGAACAAACTAGCCCTAGGGTGGTTTGAGCAGGGCAATAAGTATGGGCTCTATTTCAATCAAGAATCAAAATGTTTATTTTATTGGCATGTCTAAGCCTCTTTTTTATATCTTCATGGATATGAAAAGTATCATTTATTTCTTTTTATATTAAATGAGTTATGTATGCAAGCTCACAATACCCAAAAAGGTGTAAATGAATCATATTCAAATGTATAAAGGGTTTTAATCAATGTTCAAAATATTAGTCTTGCATATTGACACTCGAGGTCACAAATCAAAGGAAAAAGCCATTGTGATATTTCCAATCCCAAGAATCTTAGCTATAGATAGTTATAAAGAGTAGTACTCGAGCTTTAACTATTTCTAGGGTCATGACTTTTGCTCTTGAGGAATCTCCAAAGTTTCAATCATTCCTAGTGCAATGGCTTTGCAATATAAAGATAAAATGCAGAAGCTATGGTCATATCCAATACTGTGACCCAGTATTATAGTGATTAAATATGTATTCATGATCATTCTTAGTGCCATAACAATATGTTCAACAGAGAGACACAAGTTATGGCATATTCTCATCGATATGATTTTGTGTTCTAGTGACAAAATATACAATCCTGACCATTGCTAATGCTACAATAATCTAAAGCAAGAAAGAGACTGAATCCATAATTCACCCCTTGAGTCATGACGTTGTGTTACATATACAAAAAGATAAATCTGTGATATTCCTAAAAGTTGTGAATTTCAATTTAAATCTAACATTTAGTTATTTGATTATAAAAGTGAAAAACATGAGATTTAGGATTTAGGGTTTATGGATTAGGGTTATAGTTTATGGTTTAAGGTTTAGGATTTAAAGTTTACGGTTTATGGTTTTTTTTTTGTTTTTTTTGGAATATACACACTTTATTTATCATTTAGGCACACAACTTACAAGAGACTAAAAAGCTGACTAATTTAGGCCAGCCCACCAAATCATATGCACCTTAATGATTCTAATCATAAAATACATAAAAAAACATAATGCATAAAAATTTCAAGCGTACGAATATAACTAAAATCACTTGGCATTCTCAGACTTCAGAGTTGGCATTGAGTCATTATGCACACTGCGTCCTTTCCATTCAGATTTGTCCAAGCCATTTGGAGGAACCTGAATGATGCACCATATTAAAACTATGCAAATATAAGATTGTGCATGTGTGTGACATACAGCATCAAGCATTTGCCTATGTCATTGCTATGCAATGGAATACATGTAAAACTGAATACCCATAAATCCACAAGTCCATATCTACGGCACTTTGTCAATTCATTCTCACCTCTGAATTCCACATTCTTTTGCTCCAATGATCCTCAAAAGAGTATCTCTTGGTTTAGAATGCTTCCTTATTGAGCTCCAAGAAGTTGCTGTATGTTGCACCGACAAAATATCAAAAAATATGAAAACATTGGCGTGCGTGTGTGATGAGGTCCATCTCATAGTCTAATTATATACGCATACAACCAAGCTAGAATACAATTAAAATACAAATTGCTATAAAGATGGATTTTCTTTTCTCGGGAGTTTAGCATCGCCTAATGTGTATTTACAAAATGCATAAGTGGGCCCCACTTAGAGATACTCATGGGTCCAGTTGCCCTCATTGCATGCTACATAGAGAACATACAAGATTGTGTGTCTGAGTATGTCATGATCAATCTGAGTATGTCATAATTTATTTTGTAATTTATAATTGTATAATAATAAACTAATAAATAATTAAAATGAATATTAAAAATTATAATGAATACAAAAAAATTGAGATTTATTATTTATTATTCAGGATATACCGATTTAATTATTTAATTATTTAGGTGTTTTGTGGTTTAGAAGTTTAGTGATTTAATTGTTTAGACATTTAGTGATTTTTTGTTTTTATTTAAAGAATTAAAAAACAAAAAATTTAATTTTTTGATTTTTTTTTTAATTTTTGAAGGTTATAACCTTTGAAAATATAATAATTTTTAATTTATTGTAAATGTGAAAATAATATTTAGTTATAATAATCTTAATAATTATATATAATGTAAACTCAATATTAATAATTTTATTAATAGATATTATAATAATGATCAATAAAGAAATTAATAAATTAGTATTTATAAGAATGATATAAATTAAAATATATTTCTAAAATCTAAAATGATTCAAAATCAAAATAAGATATATTACTAAATAAAAATTATTTATTTTTAAAAATTTTCCTTTTTTTATTAGCATTTTTTTAATCAAAAATAAATTATTTAAACTATATATTTCGCACTAATAATTTATTTTGTAATTAATATTTCTATAAAAAAAACTGATAAATAATTAAAATGAATATTTTAAATTATAATGTATACTAATAAAAATTAGATTTATGATTTATTATTTGGACTATACTAATTTAATGTTTTAAGTATTTATGGGCTTAGGAGTTTAGTCATTTTAAAATTTAGTCATTTAGTGGTTTATAGGTTTTATATAAAAAATAAAATAACAAAAAATTTATTTTTGTTATTTTTTCTCATTTTTGAATGTTATAAACTTTGAAAATATAATAATTTAAATTTTTTTTTGAAAAGTAAATATAATATGAAGTAATAATAATCATAATAATTATATATCATATAAATTCAATATAAACTATTTTATTGATATTTATTATAATTATGATCATAAAAAAGTAATAACCAATTATTAAAAAGATAAATATTGTTTAAAATATATTTACAAAACATAAAATGACTCAAAATCAAAGTGATATATTTTACTAAATATTAATTTTAAATTTTTAAATTTTTAAATTTTTAAATTTTTAAATTTTTAAATTTTTGTATCCCTTTATAAGCCTATATATTTTTTGATGAAAAATAAATTATTTAAATTATATTTGTCTCATTAATAATTTATTTTTTCATTTATATTTCTATAAAATTAAACTAAAAATAATTATAATGTATATTTAAAATTATAATGAATACTAATAAAAATGAGATTTATGATTTATAATTTAAGTTATAACTATTTAATTGGTTAAGTTTTTTGTGGTTTTGGGTTTAAGGAGTTTATTGATTTATATGTTTACACATTTTCGTGTTTATAGGTTTTATTTAATCAATGAAATAACAACAATTTATTTGTATCAATTTTAGTGATTTTAAAAGGTTATAACCTTTAAAAATATTATAATTTTTTATTAGTTCTAAAATATGAATACAATACTTAGTTATAATAATCTTAATAATTATATTTGTTGTAGATTCAATATAAAAAAATGTATTAATATATATTATAATAATGATCAAAAAATAAATTAATAAACTATTATTAATAAGATAGATATTAATTAAAATATATTTGTAGAACCCAAAATAATTCAAAATCAAAGTAAATTATATTACTAAATAAAATTTTAAAATTTTGAAATTTTGTTTATTTTTTATAAGCTTATTTTTTTTGATAAAAAATAATTTATTTAAATTATATCTGTCTCACTCAATATTTAGTTTGTATTTAATATTTATATAAAAATAAACTAAAAAATTATTAAAATGAATATTTAAAATTATAATGAATACAAATAAAAATGAGATTTATTATTTATTATTTAAGTTATATAGGTTTAATGGTTTAAGTATTTAGGGGGTTTTTTGGTTTAGGAGTCTAGAGATTTAGATGTTTAGGCATTTAGTGGTTTATAAGTTTTATTTAAATAATAAAATAATAAAAAATTATTTTTGTGATTTTTTATCATTTTTGAAGGTTATAACCTTTGAAAATATAATAATTTTTAAATTTTTTTCATATGTAAATATAATATTTAGTTATAATAACTTAATAATATTAAGACATATTAATTGAATATAAGTAATTTTATTGTTCGATATTTTAAAAAATGATGAAATAATAAATTAAGAAACTATTATTAATAAGATTGTTCGCAATTAAAATATATTTGCAAAACCTATTTATAATGATTCAAAATCAAAGTAAAATATATTACTAAATAATAATTTTTTGTTTTTAAATTTTTACTTCTTTATATAAGCTTATTTTTTTTGATTAAAAATAAATTATTAAACTTATATTTGTCTCACTCATTATTTATTTTGTGATTGATATTTCTATAAAAAATAAACTAATAAATAATTAAAATGGATATTTAAAATTATAATGAATACAAATTAAAATGAGATTTATGATTTATTATATATGGTATACATGTTTAATGGTTTGATTATTTAGGGGTTTTGTCATTTAGGAGTTTAGCAATTTATTTTTTTAGGCTTTTAGTGGTTTATAGGTTTTATATATATAATAAAAATTTAAAATTCTATTTTTTATTTTTTCTGATTTTTAAAGGTTATAACCTTTGAAAATAGAATAATTTTTAAAATTTTTTGAAATGTGAATACCATGTATAATTATATTAATCTTACTAATTATATATCATATAAATTCAATATAAATAATTTTAATGATATATATTATAATAATGATCAAAAATTAAATTAATAAACAATTATTAATAAAATAAATATTAATTAAAATATATTTACAAAATACAAAATGATTCAAAATCAAATCAAAATATATTCTAAATAATAATATTTAATTTTTAAATTTTTTTTTCTTTTTATAAGCTTATATTTTTTTTTATTAAATAAATTATTTAAATAATATTTGACTCACTCAAAATTTATTTTGTAATTATTTTTCTAAAAAATAAAACTATAAATAATTAAAATGAATATTTATAACTATAATAAATAGAAATAAAAATTCGATTTATTATTTATTAAGTTGTATATAGTTGTTAAATGGTTTATGTATTTAGGAGTTTCAGGATTTATGAGCTTACTGATTTAAGTAAGTAAGCATTTAATGAACTATATGATTTATTTAAAAAATGAAATAACAAACAATTTATTTTAATTATTTTTTTTAATTTTCTAAGGTTATAACATTTGAAAATATAATAATTTTTAAATTTTTTTTAAAAGTGAATTCAATATTTAGTTATAATAATCATTATATTTATATATCATATAAATTCAATATAAATATTTATTGATAAATATTCTAATAATGATCAAAAAATAAATTAATAATCTATTATTAATAAGAAAGATATCAATTATAATATAATTACAAAATCTAAAATGATTCAGAAGCAAATCAAAATATATTACTATATATTAATTTTTTGTTTTGAATTTATTTTGTCTTTTTAAAAGTTTATGTATATTATTTTGATGAAAAATAATTTATATAAATTATATTTGTGTAACTTATAATTTATTTTGTAATTAATATTTATATAAAAATAAACAAATAAATAATTAAATTTGAATATTTAAAATTAAAATGAAAACAAAAATGAGATTTATTCTTTATTATTTAGGATATCCCCGTTTAATTTAAATTAGATCTATCTCACTAATAATTTATTTTGTATATAATATTTTTATAAAAATTAACTGATAAATAATTAAAATTATATTGAATAATTAAAATAATTTATTTTGTTCCTCTCTCAATTCTAGAATAATTGCTAAGGCATTAACCAAAATAATAGGAGCTTTTACTTTATCTCTATTATGTCTCATCATATTTGATGTTGAATCACTAGCTATCAAAGGAAATTTGACTCAAGTACGCTAACAGACTAAACCAAAGTTGTACCCCTATGTGTTGAAAAATCTAGTTGTTGAGGATGCTATTTATATTGATTATTGTAATTTCTTCTAAAATAACTCTCATGTACACACTCAGAAATTGTTTTAAAACATAGTTCACCTCTAAAAAAATAGCCACCTTGTAGCCTATTAGAACAAACTAGCCCTAGGGTGGTTTGAGCAGGGCAAGAAGTATGGGCTCTCTTTCAATCAAGAATCAAAAAATTTATTTTATTGGCATGTCTAAGACTTTTTTTAATATCCTCATGGATATGAAAAGTATCATTTCTTTCTTTTTATCTTAAATGAGTTATGGATACAAGCCCACAATACCCAAAAAGGCGTAAATGAATCATATTCAAATGTATAAAAGGTTTTAATTATTGCTCAAAATATTAGTCTTGCATATTGACACTTGAGGTCATAAATCAAAGGAAAAAGCCATGGTGATATTTCCAATCCCATGAATTTTAGCTATAGAAATTTATAAAGAGTAGTACTCGAGATTTAACTATTTCTAGGGTCATGACTTTTGCTCTTGAGGAATGTCCAAAGTTACAATCATTCCTAGTGCAATGACTTTGCAATATAAAGATAAAATGCACAAGCTATGGTCATATCCGATACTGTGACCCAGTATTATAGTGATTAAATATGTATTCATGATCATTCTTAGTGCCATAACAATATGTTCAACAGAGAGACACAAGTTATGGCATATTCTCATCGATATTATTTTGTGTTCTAGAAATAAAATATACAATCATGACCATTGTTAATGCTACAATAATCTAAAGCAAGTAAGAGACTGAATCCATAACTCACCCCTTGAGTCATGATTTTGTGTTACATATACAAAAATATAAATCTGGGAAATTCCTAAAAGTTATGAATTTCAATTTAAATTTAACACTAAATTATTTGATTATAAAAGTGCAAAAGATGAGATTTAGGTTAGGGTTTATGGACTAGGGTTATTGTTTATGGTTTAAGGTTTAGGATTTAAAGTTTAGGGTTTATGGTTTTTTTTTTGGAAAATACACACTTTATTTATCATTTAGGCACACAACTTACAAGAGACTAAAAAGCTAACTAATTTAGGCGAGCCCACCAAATCCTATGCTACTTAATGATTCTATGCATAAAATACATAAAAAACATAATGCCTAATAATTCCAAGCGTACGAATACAACTAAAATCAACTGGCATTCCCGACCTTCAGAGTTGGCATTGAGTCATTATGCACACTGCGTCCTTTTGATTCGGATTTGTCCAAGCCTTTTGGAGAAACCTGAATGAAGCACCATATTAAAACTATGCAAATATAAGATTGTGCATGTGTGTGACATGCAGCATCAAGCCTTTTCCTATTTCATTGCTATGCAATGGAATACATGTAAAACTGAATACCCATAAATCCACAAGTCCATATCTACGACACTTTTTCAATTCATTCTCACCTCTGAATTCCACATTCTTTTGCTCCAATGATACTCAAAAGAGTATCTCTTGGGTTAGAATGCTTTCTCCACGAGCTCCAAGAAGTAGTTGTATATTGCACCGACAAAATATCTAAAAATATGCATGCATCGGTGTGCATGTGTGATGAGGTCCATCTCATACTCTAATTATCTATGCGAACAACCAAGCAAGAATACAAGTAAAATTACAAAATGCTATAAAGATGTGTCTTCTGCTCCCGTGAGTGTAGCATAGCCTAATGTATTTACAAAATGCATTAGTGGGCCCCACTTAAAGATACTCATGGGTCCAGTTGCCCTCATTGCATGCTACATAGAGAACACACAAGATTGTGTGTGTGAGTATGTCATGATCCATCTTTACAAGTACATGGTGCATACAAAGTCCAAAAAAAAATAAGACAACAAACATAAACTACAAGTTTGAATCTTTCGCTCCCGTGTGGCTGGTCTGGTCTCCATTTTTTACTAGCCCTGCTTGATGATGCTTCGGATTTTGCCATCTCTCCAATTAATCATGGATTACCCACTACTCTTATTGGGCGATGATTGGTTGGCCCACTATGTTGTCAGATACGGCTAGTGGGACCCACTCCTAGCTCCTCTTGGGTTTACTCCCGAACACTTTGCTTGGTCTCGTCAGTTGTCTGAATGTTATCATCCCGGCTTGCTAGTGGAGCCCTCTACAAGCTGGTGGCCCATACTTCTGGCTACTTCCTGGACTTGCTGGCCACTCTAAATGCTACAACAAAATGGACAAGAATATGTGCACATGTGTACGATGGTTCGTCGCTATGTGTGTGTGGTGTAGCAGTATAAGGGTTAGGAGTTTAGTAATTTAAGTATTTAGGTATTTTATGGTTTATAGGTTTTATTTAAATAATTAAATAACAAAAAAATTATTTTTATGATTTTTTCTAATTTTCAAGGTTATAACCATTGAAAATATTATAATTTTTATTTTTTTTTTCAAATGTTAATACAATATTTAATTATAATAATCAAAAAAATTAAATATCATGTAAATTCAATATAAATAATTTTATTGATCGGTATTATAATACTGATCATAAAATATATTAATAAACTATTATTAATAAGATACATATTAATTAAAATATATTTGCAAATCCTAAAACGATTCAAAATCAATGTAAAATTTATTACTAAATAATAATTTTTTAATTTAAAATTTTTGATTCTTTTTATCAGCTTATAAATTTTTTTGATGAAGATAAATTCTTTATATTATATTTTTCTCATTCATAATTTTATTTTGTAATTAATATTTCTATAAAAATAAACTAATAAATAATTAAAATGAATATTGGAATTATAATGAATACAAATAAAAATGAGATTTATGATTAATTTATTAGGATATACTGATTTAATGGTTTAAGTATTCAAGAGTTTAGGATTTTAGCGATTTAAGTGTTTAGGCATTTAGTAGTATATGTGTTTTATTTAAAAAATGAAATAACAAAAAAATTATTTTTCTAATTTTTTATCAATTTTGAAGGTAACCTTTATAAATATAATAATTTTTAAATTTTTTTCAAATGTGAATATAATATTTAGTTATAATAAACATAATAATTATATATCATGTAAATTAAAAATAAACAATTTTATTGATAGATATTAATAAACTTAATATAATTATAAATATAATAATGATCAAAAAATAAAGTAATTAACTATTATTTATTGATAGATATTTATATATTATTTATAAATACATAAACCTTTAAAGATGGTTTAAATGTTTAAGTATTTAAGGGTTTTGGGGTTTAGGAGTTTAATGATTTAAGCTTTGAGGCATTTAGTAGTTTATAGGTTTTATATAAACAATAAAATAACAAAAAATTTATTTTTGTGATTTTATCTTATATTCAAAGATGATAACCTTTAAAAATATAATAATTTTTAAATTATTTTCAAATGTAGATATGATATTTAGTTAAAATAATCTTTATAATTATATATCATGTAAATTTAATATAAACAATTTTATTGATAAATATTCTAATAATGATCAAAAAATAAATTAATAATCTATTATTAATATGATAGATATCTATTAAAATATAATTACAAAACCTAAAATGATTCAGAAGCATAGAAAAATATATTACTATATAATAATTTTTTGTTTTGAAAATTTTTTTTCTTTTGAAAAGTTTATATATAATTTTTTGATGAAAAATAATTTATATAAATTATTTTTACCTTGCTCAATTTATTTTGTAATTAATATTTATATATAATTTACAAATAAATAATTAAAATGAATATTTAAAATTATAATGAAAAAAATGAGATTTATTATTTATTATTTAGAGATACTATTTTATTTTAAATTAAATCTGTCTCACTAGTAATTTATTTTGTAATTAATATTTCTATAAAAAAACTGATAAAAAATTAAAATAAAAATTTAAATTATACTGAATAAAAATTAAAATGAGATTTTATTATTTATTATTAATCTATATTAGTTTAATGGAATATGTATTTAAAGGTTTTGTCATTTAGGAGTTTAAAAATTTATGTTTTTAGGCTTTTAGTGGTTTATAGGTTTTATTTAAAAAATAAAATAACAAAAAAAATTTCTATAATTTGTTATCATTTCATAGGTTATAACCTTTGAAAATATAATAATATTTACAATTTTTTGAAATGTAAATACAATATTTAGTTATAATAATATTAATATTTATATATCATATAAATTCAATATAAACAATTTTACTGATAGATAATATAATAATGATCAAAAATTAAATTAATAAACTATTAATAAATGATAGATATTAAATAAAAAATATTTATTGATTCAAAATAAAAGTAAAATATATTATTGGATAATAATTTTTAATTTATAAATTTTTACTTCTTTTATAAGCGTATATATATTTTAAATTATATTTGTCACACTCATAATTTATTTTGTAATAAATATTTCTTTAAAAATAAATGATTAAATAATTAAAATGAATATTTAAAATTATAATAAATAGAATTAAAAATTAGATTTTTTAATTATTAAGTTGTATATAGCAGTTTAATGGTTTATATATTTTGGAATTACGGGGTTTAGGAGTTTTTTGATTTAATTGTGCATGCATTTAGTGGTTTATAGGTATTATTTACAAAAAATATAAAAAAATTTAATTTTTCTATTTTTTGATATTTTCAAAGGTTATAACCTTTGAAAATATATTAATTTTTAAATTTTTTTCAAAAGTGAATACAATATTTAGTTACAATAATCATTATATTTATATATCATATAAATTCAATATAAATATTTTTATTGATAAATATTCTAATAATGATCAAAGAATAAATTAATAATCTATTATTAATAAGATAGATATCAATTTAAATATAATTACAAAACATAAAATGATTCCGAAGCAAAGCAAAATATATTACTATATAATAATTTTTTGTTTTGAATTTTTTTTCTTTTAAAAAGTTTATCTATATTTTTTTGATGAAAAATAATGATAAAAATTATATTTGTCTAACTCAATTTATTATGTTATTAATAATTATATAAAAATAAACGAATAAATAATTAAGAAGAATATTTTAAATTATAATGAAAAAAATAATATTGAGATTTATATTTATTATTTAAGGTATACTAGTTTAAAATGATTATATATTTAGGGTTTTCGAGATTTACGAGTTATTAATTTAAGTATCTAGGCATTTAGTGGTTTATAAGATTTATTTAAATAATGAAATAGCAAAAAAATTATTTTTGTTATTTTTTCACATTTTCAAAGGTTATAACATTTGAAAATATAATAATTTTAAATTTTTTTTAAAATGTTAATAAAATATTAAGTAATAATAATCATTATAATTATATATAATATAAACTAATTATAAATAATTTTATTGATAGATATGATATCAATTATAAAAAAATAAATTAATAAACTATTATTAATATGATAGATATAAATTAAAATATAATTATAAAACCTAAAATGATTCAAATCAATGTAAAATTTATTACTAAATAATAATTTTTTGTTTTTAAATTTTTACTTCTTTTTATAATATTATATTTTTGTTTATTAAAAGTAAATTATTAATATTATATCTGTCTGACTAATTATTTATTTTATAATTAATATTTATATAAAAAATAAACTAATAAATATTTAAAATGAATATTTAAAATTATAATGAATACAAATTAAAAAGAGATTTAAGATTTATTATTGCTGTATAATTAATTTATTTTTTGATAATCTATTTGTATAACCAAATATTTTTTATTTTTTAATATTTTCATGTAAATGCACGAAAGGAAATATTAAGAGGCCGGGGATGCAGCAGTAGCACAATAATGGAGGTCTCACTGACCGAACAGTATGCTGAAATTGGAGTAGAGCCTGACCCATCTCATTATCCGACCTACTCTGGTTAAATAAACCGAGAGAAATTTCAATATTAAATGTTTTGTAATTTTATTTTCGGGTTACTGTTTTTGGACCCTTGGAACTGTTCATCATCTCAATATCTTATCTCTGTGCGATTTATCGTGATTATTCTGTGGGCTACATACTGTAAGACATTTCTATTACTTTAATCTGTAAAGCATATGCATTTTCTTTTGGATTTAGTTAGTCGTACTGAGCGACTAGTGAACCACGTTATTTTCGGTGTTAATTTCTCGTTTTTTGATTCTATCATGGATGGTTGTTGAATTGGGATATATATATTGCTTGTTTTCTGTTGTTTATGTGTTTCTGTATCTCAATCTCACTACCGTGGAAGCAAAATTTCTCAACAATTATTTATGGTATACCGGTTTAATGGATCGATTATTTAGGGGTTTTGTCATTTAGGAGTTTAGCAATTTATATTTTTAGGCATTTAGTGGTATATAGGTTTTATTTATATAATAAAAATAAATTTTTTTTTTGATTTTTTTTAGATTTTCAAAGGTTAACCTTTAAAAATAAAATAATTTTTAAAATCTTTTGAAATGTGAATACCATGTATAATTATATTAATCTTATTAATTATATATCATATAAATTCAATATAAATAATTTTAATGATAGATATTATAATAATGATCAAAAATTAAATTAATAAACTATTATTAATAATATAAATATTAATTAAAATATATTTACATAACACAAAATGATTCAAAATCAAATAAAAATATATTACTAAATAATAATATTTAATTTTAAAATTTTCCATCTTTTTATAAGCTTATATTTTTTTATGATTAAAAATGAATTATATAAATAATATCTCTCACTCGAAATTTATTTTGTAATTAATTTTTCTAAAAATTAAAATATAAATAATTAAAATGAATATTTAAAATTAATATAAATAGAAATAAAAATGAGATTTATTATTTATTAAGTAGTATACTGCTGTTATAAGGTTTAAGTATTTAGGTGTTTCGGGTTTTATGAGCTACTGATTTAAGTAAGTAAACATTTAATGGTCTATACGTATTATTTAAAAAAGAAATAACAAAAAATTTATTTTTTGTATTCTTTCTCATTTTTTAAGATTAAAACCTTTGAAAATATAATATTTTTTAAATTTTTTTCAAAAGAGAATACAATATTTATTTATAATAATCATAATAATTATATATCAAATAAATTCTATATAAACAATTTTATTCATAGATATTCTAATAATTATCAAAAAATAAATAAAAAATCTATTATGAATAAGATTAATATTACTTAAAATATAATATCAAATCCAAAAATGATTCAAAATCAAAGCAAAATATATTACTTAATAATAATTATTTGTTTTTAAATTTTTATTCTTTTTATAAGCTTATTTATTTTTTGATGAAAACCAATTTTTATAAATTATATTTTTAACTCATAATTTATTTTATAATTAATATATATATATAAATAAAAAAGTTAACAATAAAAATGATTTTTTTTATATTATAATGAAAACAAATAAAAATGAGATTTATATATTATTATTTAGGGTATACCGGTTTAAAGGATTATCTATATAGGGGTATCGGGATTTTGTAGTTTAGTGATTTAAGTATTTAAGCATTTCGTGATTTATAGGTTTTATTTAAATAATGTAATAACAAAAAAAAAATTTTTTTATTTTTTCACATCTTCAAATGTTATAAAATTTGAAATTATAAAAATTTTAAAAGTTTTTTCAAAAGTGAATACAATATTTAGTTAAATAATTATTAAATTTATATATCAAATAAATTCAAAATAAACATTTTTATTGATAAATATTCTAATAATGATCAAAAAATAAATTAATAATCTATTATTAATAAGTTATATATCAATTAAAATATAATTACAAAACCTAAAATGATTCAGAAAGAAAGCAAAATTTATTACTATATAATATTTTTTTGTTTTTAAATTTTTTTTCTTTTATTAAGTTTATCTATATTTTTATGTTGAAAGATAATTTATATAAATTTTATTTGTATAACTTATAATTTATTTTGTAATTAATATTTATATAAAAATAAACAAATAAATAATTAAAAAGAATATTTAACATTATAATGAAAAAATAAAATTAGATTTATTATTTATTATTTAGGATATACATGTTTACAAAATATATCTATTTATGGTTTTCGAGATTTAGAAGTTATTGATTTAAGTATTTAGGCATTTAATGGTTTATAGGTTTTATTCAAACAATGAAATAATAAAAAATTTATTTTTGATATTTTTTCAAATTTTCAAAGGTTATAACATTTGAAAATATAATAATTTTAAAATTTTTTAAAAATGTGAATACAATATTTAGTAATAATCAATATTATAACTATATATAAAATAAACTAAATCTAAACAATTTCATTGATAGATATTATATCAATTATCAAAAATAAATTAATAAACTATTATTAATATGATAAATATAAATTAAAATATAATTAAAAAACCTAAATGATTCAAAATCAAAGTAAAATTTATTAGAAAATAATAATTTTTTTAGTTTTTGCATCATTTTATAATCTTATATGTTTTTTTGATTAAAAATATATTATTTAAATTATATTTGTATAACTCAAAATTTATTTTGTAATTAATATTTCTATAAATTATTTAAATTATCTTTAAGTATTACGAATTTAAAGGTTTAAGTATTTATGGGCTTCAGGGTTTAGTAGTTTAGATATTTATGTATTTAGGCATTTAATGGTTTATAAGTTTTATTTAAACAATGATATAACAAAAAATTTATTTTTCTTATTTTTTCTCAATTTTGAATGTTATAAACTTTGAAAATATAATAATTTTTAAATTTTTTTAAATATGTGAATACTATATTTAGTTATGATAATCTTAATAATTATATATCATGTAAATTCAATAGAAACAATTATATTGAAATATATTATATTAATGATCAAAAAATAAATTAATAACCTTTTATTAATAAGATAGATATTTTTTAAAATATATTTGCAAAATGTAAATTTATTCAAGATCAAAGTAAAATATAATACTAAATAAAAATTTCTTTGATGTTTTGCTTCTTTTTATAATTTTATATTTTTTTTATTAAAAGTAAATAATTTAAATTATATTTGTCTTCCACATAATTTTTTTTTAATTTATAATTCTATAAAAATAAAATAATAAATAATTTAAATGAATATTCAAAATTATAATGAATACAAATAAAATTGAGAATTATTATTTATTATTCAGGATATACTAGTTTAATGGTTTAAGTATTTAGGTGTTTTGGGGTTTTGTGATTTAAGTGTTTAGGACTTTAGTGATTTATAGTTTTTATTTAAAGAATAAAAAAATAAAAAATTAAATTTTTTGATTTTTTTTAATTTTTGAAGGCTATAACCTTTGAGATTATAATAATTTTTAATTTTTTTTAAATGTGAATATAATATTCAGTAATAATAATCTTAATAATTATATATAATATAAACTCAATATAAATAATTTTATTAATAGTTTTATAATAATGATCAATAAAAAATTAATAAACTATTATTAATAAGAATGATATAAATTAAAATATAATTGCAAAATATAAAATGATTCAAAATAAAAATAAAATATATTACTAAATAATAAATTTTTTTTTAAAATGTTGCCTCTTTTTATCAGGATATATATTTTTTTAATGAAAAATAATATATTTAAATTAGATCTGTCTCACTAATAATTTATTTTGTAATTAATATTTCTGTAAAAATAAACTGATAAATAATTAAAATAAAAATTTAAAATTATACTTAATTAAAATTAAATTGAGATTTATGATTTTTTATTAATGTACCCCTGTTTAATAGTTTTAGTATTTATAGGTTTTGTCATTTACGAGTTTAGGAATATATGTTTCTAGGCATTTAGTGGTTTATAGGTTTTTTTAAACAATAAAATAACAAAAAAAAAATTTCTAATTTTTTCTCATTTTCATAGGTAACCTTAGAAAATATAATGATATTTTAAATTTTTTGAAATGTGAATTAATATTTTGTAATAATAATATTAATAATTATATATCATATAAATTCAATATAAACAATTTTTTTGATAGATAATATAATAATGATCAAAATTTAAAATAATAAACTATTAATAAAAAGATTGATACTAATTAAAAAATATTTACAAAACCCAAATTTATTCAAAATTAATGTAAAATATTTTACTGGATAATAATTTTTAATTTTTAAATTTTTACTTCTTTTATAAGCATATATTTTTTTGATTAAAAAAAATTAATTAAAATATATATGTCGTCTCATTATTTAATTTGTAATAAATATTTCTATAAAAATAAATTATAAATAATTAAAATGAATATTTAAAATTATAATAAATAGAAATAAAAATTAGATTTATTAATTATTAAGTAGTATATAGCGGTTTAATGGTTTATGTATTTTGGCATTATAAGGTTTAGAAGTTTACTGATTTAACTGTGTATGCATTTAGTGGTTTATAGGTTTTATTAAAAAAATAAAATAAAAAAAAATTATTTTTATTATTTTTTGATATTTTCAAAGGTTATAACCTTTGAAAATATAATAATTTTTAAATTTTTTTCAAATGTGAATACAATATTTAGTTAAAATAATCATTATATTTATTTATCATATAAATTCAATATAAAACTTTTTATTGATAAATATTCTAGTAATTATCAAAAAATAAATTAATAATCTTTTATTAATAATATAGATATCAATTAAAATATAATTACAAAACCTAAAATGATTCAGAAGAAAAGCAAAGTATATTACTATATAATAATTTTTTGTTTTTAAATTTTTTTTTCTTTTAAAAAGTTTATCAATAATTTTTTGATGAAAAATAATTTATATAAATTATATTTGTCTAACTCAATTTATTTTGTAATTATTATTTATATATAATTAAACAAATAAATAATTAAAGTAAATATTTAAAAATATAATAAATAGCAATAAAAAATAGATTTATTAATTTTTAAGTAATATTTTTCCATTTAATGGTTTATGTATTTGGGCATTATGGGGTTTAGGAGTTTATTGATTTAACTTTACATGCATTTAGTAGGGCTACTCACGGGACTCGGAGATTCGCGATCCGGCCTGAAGTCTTGTCCCGAAAGATTCTGGACTAAGAAAAATCCTCTAACTTTGATTTTTCCTGTCCCGTTCTGTCACGTATTTTTTCTTTTGGGATGATTTCGGATCTTAAGCAATATCTATCCCGAGAACCATCCCGTCCTAAAAAACCGATACTAGAACTAGGAATATATATATAATACATCAAGATGGCACCAATTCTGCTACTGCCCATCCAATTCCGATGCACCTATTTCTGTTCCGACTAGTTCCAGGCCACCTCAAGCCATTCCAGCCATGTTTAGTTCGGTCCAGCCCTTGTCTGTTGCACTTCTGGTTGCCTCCATCATGTCCCAGATGCCACCAGCCTTTTGGTTTATTTTTTTGACGAGAATTGAGTGATTAATTATTTTATTATGTGTCTCAGTCAGTTTTGTTGAGTATTGATTGTGGTGTTGTGGTTGGGTCGAATGAGTGGGCTGGATGTGTTACAGTCAGTTTTGTAGAGCTTGCTTGTTTGAAATATTTATATGTATTTATGCTTAACATATCATATTATTTAATGGAAATGCAGATGGCACAATCCAGCGGTAAACGAAAAAAATATAATAAATTGAAGATTATCACATCCCAAATGATCAAAGTACTGGTAAATCCAATCATCATCCATTCACGAACCCTCCTATTATTACAGCAGGTTCTTCAATTCCAATTGTAAAAGAAAGTCAAGGTATATCTGAACCTCAAGCTCATAAAAAGTATAAGTCTGCTGTTTGGGAAACTTATGAGATATTAGTTGATTCAGAGAGAAATGAAACTGGTAGGGCAGCTTGTATATGGTGTAGGAATAAATACTTGGCAAAAAGTGATCAAGGTACTTCGGGTTTATGGAAATACCAGAGAGACTTGTATGAAATTTCCACCCAAAAAAGAATTAATAGAAGCTCACAAAGGTAAAGACAAGTCACATTCTTTGTTGAGTTTCACTAAATGTACTATTTTAAAGGATAACAAATTAACTTGTTGGCAATTTGATTAACAACAAGTTAGGGAGGCTTTGGTGAAATTGATCATAAAAGATGAATTGCCTTTTTGTTTTGTTTAGAGGGATGAGTTTAAGGAGTTTTGTGAAGTTAGTCTCCCTCAATTTAAAATTCCATCTAGGCACTCTACAATGAGTGATTCTTTTTCTTTGTTTGTGAAGGAAAATAAGAAATTATTTGATAGCATATCATCTCATTGTTGTAGATTTTCATTGACTACCGACACTTGGACTAGCATTCAAAATTTGTCTTATATATGTTTCACTATTCATTTCATTGATTCTCAATGGAATATGCATAAAAGGCTTTCGATCTTTTGTGTAATTAAAAGTCATTCTGGAGTTAATACTAGAAATGCTATTGAGTTTTGCATGAATGAATGGGGTTTGAGAAAGCTAATGTTCATTACCGTTGACATTGCATCAAATAATGATGCTTCAGTTGAACAATTGAAAAAAAGGCTCGCAAAGAAAATTGTTGTACCTTTGAGAGGCGAGCATTTTTATATGAGATGTTGTGCTCATATCCGAAACTTAATTGTCAGAGATGGCATTGTAGTAGTTGAGGGTGCTATTCAAAAAATTAGAGGTGTGGTGAAATATGTGAGGAGTAGTCCTAAAAGATTAGGTATGTTTATGTTTTGTGTTGAAGAAGCAAACTTGACATATGGATCTTCATTGCAATTAGATTGTCCTACAAGATGGAATTCAACTTATTTATGCTACAAACTGATATAAAATATCAAAAAGAATTTGATAAGTTGGAGGACAAAGACAAAATGGTTTTTAAGGAGTTTGGTTCAAACGTTCCAACTGAGAGAGACAAAACAAATGCCAAATTTTTGTCTCATTTCTCGAAAACTTTTTATGAGGTAACTTCTAAATTTTCTGGCTCATAATATTCTACCTCTAGTGTTTATTTTCATGAGATTATTCGAATTTTGAAAAAAATTGAGCTTTGTGAAAATAGTAGAGATACAATGGTGTCTGAAATGGGTATGAAAATGAGGCATAAATTCAACAAATATTGGGGTTCTCTTCAGTCAACAAATATTATGCTTTTTGTAGCAGTAGTGTTGGATCCTAGATATAACCTCAAATATCTCAAGGTTAAGTACACTTAGCATTATGAAGAGGAATTGTCTAAAAATTTGGTGAAAATGGTTATAAATGTTTTAAATGAGATGTTGGATGATTATAAAGATTTAAATGAAGATAAATCAAAAGAAGATGATTTCTCTTCTACCGTGTTGAAGAAAAATGATGATTTCTTTGATGGTAGTGATACTTATGTTGTTGATTTTTGTTGAATTGGAGAAAGAACAAGAAGTTGCAGCTTTGGAAGAGTTGGATAGGTACTTGGAAAACAAACTTGAAAAAAATAGAATTGATTTTGATCTTCTAAACTGGTGGAAGGTAAATGAGGCTAGGTATCCTTCCTTGGAAAATGTAGCAAAGGATGTATTTGCTATCCAAGCATCTACTGTGGCCTATGAATCTACATTTGCACTGGGGAAAGAACTTTAAATAAATTTAGGAGTACTTTAACACCTATTACAGCTGAAGTTCTCATATGTCTACAAGATTGGTTGAGAAGCTCAAACAAACCTATTGAAATTGAAGAATTAGTTCAAGACCTTGATGATAATGAATCAGGTTAGTATACAAATCATGTAAATTATAATTTCACTTTTACTTATTTTATTCATTCAATTTAATAAAAATTTGGTTCAATTAGAATTTTTAGAGGGGTCACAAGATCCAAATATTCTTCCAACTATAGTTGGCCAACTAAATTTGGAATGGGTGTATTAAATTTTATAAGGTAATATTTTGTATTTTTATTACTCTTTCATCTTAGAAATTTATGTCTACATGATTAACACGTTTTCATCTTTGGTTGTCCTTCTACAGTGGAGGAACAAAAGGGAGGAGTTGTAGAAGAGATAATTAATTGGGTTCGGATTTTCATTGTTGTTCCGGGACGGACCTTTGAATTGATTATTATCATGGTTGTTATTAGTTGTATTTTTTTTGTTATATTAAGCTGCGTAATTTTAGCAATTACTTAAGTATTAATTGCTGATACCAATGTTTGAGGTCATCTTTATCTATTACTTAATATTTTAAGTAATTGTTTGAAAAAATGTAGTATTGCTATTATGGTTAACTTTCACTCGGCTGAACAAAATCCAACTTGTGACAAAACAAAGAACCAAATTAAGCACACAACTCGGTCCCATTCTATTTAACATTTCTACCCTTTTTTGCACATCAAAGCTTTTGACAAGGCAATGGAACTCGTTTGCGGTATTCAGCCTATTTGACAAAACAAAATTGGCCCAATTTGAGTTTGAAAGATACATAACTAAGGAATGATAAATGGTACAACAAAAGGTTTCGACATTAACTAACTTGACTGGTTTGAAAAAAATAAATTGAAAAAAATGTCTGAAATCCATTCCGTCCCGGAACCATTTTCTCCTACCCAAAATCTCCGATCTACGTCTCATCCCCTCCCGATATTTTCAACCTATGCGATGGGTCTGGATCTTCAAAAAAAAATCTCCGAACTAAGGGAAAGGATTGGAGATTTGTAATCCCCATCCCGTCCCGTCCCATGAGCACCCCTAGCATTGAGTGGTTTATAGGTTTTATTTAAAAAATAAAATAACAAAAAAATTATTTTTATTATTTTTTGATATTTTCAAAGGTTATAACCTTTGAAAATATAATAATTTTCAAATTTTTTTTCAAATTTGAATACAATATTTAGTTATACTAATCATTATATTTATATTTCATATAAATTCAATATAATAATTTTATTGATAAATATTCTAATAATTATGAAACAATAAAATAATAATCTATTATTAATAAGATAGATATCAATTAAAATATAATTACAAAACTAAAAATGATTAAGAAGCAAAGCAAAATATATTACTATATAATAATTTTTTCTTTTGAAATTTTTTTTTCTATTTAAAAGTTTATCTATATTTTTTTGATGAAAAATAATTTACATAAATTATATTTGTCTAACTCATAATTATTTTATAATTAATATTAATATAAAAATTTACTAATAAATAATTAAAATGAATATTTTAAATTATAATGAAAAAAATAATATTGAGATTTATTATTTATTATTTAGGGTATACCAGATTAAAATGATTATCTATTTATGGTTTTCGAGATTTCGGAGTTATTGACTTAAGTGTTTAGGCATTTTGTAGTTTATAGGATTTATTTAAATAATGAGATAACAAAAAAATTATTTTTGATATTTTCTCGCATTTTCAAAGGTTATAACATTTGAAAATATAAAAATTTTAAATTTTTTTTAAAAATATGAATACAATATTTAGTAATAAGAATCATTATAATTATATATAATATAAACTAAATATAAACAATTTTTTTGATAAATTTGATACCAATAATCAAAAAATAAATTAATATGCTTTTATTAATATGATAGATATAACTTAAAATATAATTGCAAAACCTAAAATTATTCAAAATCAAAGTAAAATTTATTACCAAATAATAATTTTTGTTTTTTAGTTTTTGCTTCTTTTTATCAGGTTATATTTTTTTTTGATGAAAAATAAATTATTTAAATTATAATTAAGGTTTACGAGTTTAAAGTTTTAAGTATTTAGGAGCTTTTGTGTTTTGGAGTTTATATATTTAAGTGTTTAGGCATTTAGTGGTCTATAAGTTCTATTAAAATAATGATATAACAAAAAATTTATTTTTATTTTTTTTTCTAATTTTTGAAGGTTATAACCTTTGAAAATATAAAAATTTATAAATTTTTTTCAAATGTAAATTAATTTTTAGTTTTAATAATCTAAATAAATAAAGTCATTTAAATTCTATATAAATAATCACATTGCTAGATATTATAATAATGATCAATAAATAAATTAATAAACTATTATTAATAAGATAGATATTATTTAAAATATATTTACAAAATCTAAATTTATTCAAAATAAAAGTATATATTACTAAATAATATTTTTTTTAATATTTTGCTTTTTTTTTATTCAAAATCTAAAATTATAAATAATACAAATAAAAATGAGATTAATTATTTTTTATTTAGGTTATATAGGTTTAATTGTTTAAGTATTTAGGGGGTTTTGGGGTTTAGGAGTCTAGAGATTTAAATGTTTAGGCATTTAGTGGTTTATAAGTTTTATTTAAATAATAAAATAATAAAAAATTATTTTGTGATTTTTTATCATTTTTGAAGGTTATAACCTTTGAAAATATAATAATTTTTACATTTTTTTCAAATGTAAATTTATATTTAGTTATAATAATCTTAATAATTATAAGACAATTAAATTCAATATAAGTAATTTTATTGTTAGATATTATAAAATTGATAAAATAATAATTTAATAAACTATTCTTAATAAGATTGATAGCAATTAAAAAATAATTGCAAAACCTATATATAATGATTCAAAATCAAAGTAAATTATATTACTAAATAATAATTTTTTGTTTTTAAATTTTTACTTCTTTTTATCAGCTTATATATTTTTTTGATTAAAAATAAATTATTAAAATTATAGTTGTCTCACTCATTATTTATTTTGTAATTAATCTTTCTATAAAAAATAAACTAATAAATAATTAAAATGAATATTTAAAATTATAATGAATACAAATTAAAATGAGATTTATGAATTATTATATGTGGCATACCGGTTAAATGGTTTGATTATTTAGGAATTTTGTCGTTTAGGATTTTATCAATTTATCTTTTTTGGTATTTAGTGGTTTATAGGTTTTATTTATATAATAAAAATATAAAAATTTTTTTTAGATTTTTTCTGATTTTCAAAGGTTATAACCTTTGAAATAATAATAATTTTTAAAATTTTTTGAAATGTGAATACTATGTATAATTATATTAATCTTACTAATTATATATCATATAAATTCAATATAAACAATTTTAATGATAGATAGTATAATAATGATCAAAAATAAAATTAATAAACTATTATTAATAATATAAATATTATTTATAATATATTTACATAATAAAAATTTATTCAAAATCAAATCAAAATATTTTACTAAATAATAATATTTAATTTTAAAATTTTTCTTTCTTTTTATAAGCTTATATTTTTTTTGATTAAAAATAAATAATTTAAAAAATATTTGTCTCACTTGAAATTTATTTTGTAATTAATTTTTCTAAAAAATTAAACTATAAATAATTAAAATAATATTTAAAATTATAATAAATAGAAATAAAAGGGAGATTTATTATTTATTAAGTAGTATATAGATGTTAAAATGTTTATGTATTTAAGGGTATATGAGCTTACTAATTTAAGTAAGTAAGCATTTAATGGTCTATAGGTTTTATTTAAAAAATAAAATAACTAAAAATTATTTTTATTATTTTTTCTCATTTTTTAAGATTATAACTTTTGAAAATATACTAATTTTTATATTTTTTCAAAAGTGAATATAATATTTTTTTATAATAATCATAATAATTATATATAATATAAATTCAATATAAACAATTGTATTGATAGATATTCTAATAATTATCAAAAAATAAATTAAAAATCTATTATAGATAATATTGATATTACTTAAAATATAATATCAAAACCTAAAATGATTCAAAATCATTGCAAAATATATTACTAAATAATAATTATTTGTTTTTAAATTTTATTCTTTTTATAAGCTTATCAATTTTTTGATGAAAAATAATTTTTATAAATTTTTTTTTAACTCATAATTTATTTTATAATTAATACATATATAAAATTAAAAAACAAAACAATCAAAATGGATTTTTTAAATTATATTGAAAAAATATAACATTGAAATTTATTAATTATTATTTAGGGTATACCGATTTAAAAAATTATTTATATAGGGGTATCAAGATTTTGTAGTTTAGTGATTTAAATGCTTAGGCATTTACTGGTGTATAGGTTTTATTTAAACAATAGAATAACAAAGAAAAATTATTTTTTTTTATTTTTTCACATTTTCAAATGTTATAACCTTTGAAAATATGATATTTTTAAAATATTTTCAAAATTTAATACAATATTTAGTTATAATCATCATTATATTTATATTTCATATAAATTCAATATAAACATTTTTATGGATAAATATTCTAATAATGATCAAAAAATAACTTAATAATCTATTATTAATAAGACAGATATCAATTAAAATATAATTACAAAACCTAAATGATTCAGAGGTAAAGAAAAATATAATACTATATAATAATGTTTTCTTTTGAAATTTTTTTTTCTTTTAAAAAGTTTATCTATAATTTTTTGATGAAAAATAATTTACATAAATTATATTTCTGTAACTCTTAAATTATTTGGTAATTAATATTTTTATAAAAATAAACAAATAAATAATTAAAATGAACATTTAAAATTATAATTAAAAAAATTATATTGAGATTTATTATTTATTTTTTAGGGTTACCGGTTTAAAAGGATTATTATTTATTATTTAGGGTTTTACAGATTTAGGAGTTATTTAATTAAGTGTATATGCATTTAGTTGTTTATAGGTTTTATTTAAATAACGAAATATCAAAAAAAATATTTTTTTTTATTTTTTCACATATTCAAAGGTTATAACCTTTGAAAATATAATAATTTTAAAATTTTTTTCTAAGCTGAATTCAAAATTTATTTATAATAATAATTATATTTAAATATCATATAAATTCAATATAAACTATTTTATTGATAAATATTCTAATAATGATCAAAAAATAAATTAATAATATGTTATAAATAAGATAGATATCAATTAAAATATAATTACAAAACCAATAATGATTCAGAAGCAAAGATAATTATATTATTATATAATAATTTTTTGTTTTTAATTTATTTTTCTTTTAATAAGTTTATCTATATTTTTTTTGATGAAAAATAATTTATATAAATTATAATTGTCTAACTCATAATTTATTTTGTAATTAATATTTATATAAAAATAAACAAATAAATAATTAAAATTAATATTTAAAATTATAATGAAAAAAATAAAAATGAGTTTTTTAATTTATTATTTATTATTTAGGATATATCTGATTAAAAAATTATGTATTTAGGGTTTTCGAGATTTAGAAGTTATTCATTTTAAATTTTTAGGCATTTAGTGGTTTATAGGTTTTATTTAAACAATGAAATAACAAATAAATTATTTCTGTTTTTTTTTCAAATTTTCAAAGGTTATAACCATTGAAAATATAAAAATTTTAAATTTTTTAAAAATGTGAATATAATATTTAGTAATAATAATTATTATAAAATATATAATATAAGCTAAATATAAACATTTTTATTGATAGATATTATATCAATTTTCAAAAAATAAATTAATAAACTATTATTAATATGATAGATATAAATTAAAACTTAATTACAAAAACTAAAATGACAAAAAATCAAAGTAAGTTTATTACAAAATAATAATTTTTGTTTTTTAGTTTTTGCATAATTTTATAAGATTCTATTTTTTTTTGATAAAAAATAAATTATTTAAATTATATTTGTATCACTCATAATTTATTTTGTAATTAATATTTCAATAAATTATTTAAATTATATTTAAGGTTTATGAGTTTAAAGGTTTGTGTATTTAGGGGCTTCGGGCTTTAAAAGTTTAGAGATTTATGTGTTTAGGTATTTAATGTTTTATAAGTTTTATTTAACCAATGATATAACAAAAAATTTATTTTTTGTTATTTTTTATCATTTTTAAGGTTATATTGATAGATTTAGTTTTATTTAAACAAAGATATAATAAAAACTTTATTTTTTCTCATTTTTTCTCATTTTTTGTTATTTAAACAATGATATAACAATTTTTAATTTTTTTTAAATGTGAATACTATATTTAGTTTTGATAATATTAATAATTATATATCATATAAATTCAATATAAACAATTATATTGATAGATATTATATTAATGATCAAAAAATAAATTAATAAACTATTATAAATAAGATAGATATTATTTAAAATATATTTGCAATACCTAAATTTATTAAAAATCAATGTAAAATAAATTACTAACTAATAATGTTTTTTATATTTTGCTTCTTTTTATAAGTTTATATTTGTTGTTCTTAAAAGTGTATAATTTAAATTATATTTGTCTTCCTCATAATATATTTTGTAATTTATTATTCTATAAAATAAAACAAAAAAATAATTAAAATGAATATTTAAAATTATAATGAATACAAATAAAAGTGAGATTTATTATTTATTATTCAGGATATACGGTTTTAATGGTTTAGGTATTTAGGTGTTTTGGGGTTTAGTGATTTAAGTGTTTATGCCTTTAGTTATTTATAGTTTGTATTTAAAGAATGATAAAACAAAATATTTAATCTTTTGTTTTTTTTAATTTTTGAAGATTATAACCTTTGAAAATATAATAATTTTTAATTTTTTTTAAATGTGAATTTAATATTTTGTTATAATAATCTTAATAATTATATATTATGTAAACTCAATATAAATAATTTTTTTATTAGATATTATAATAATGATCAATAAATAATTAATAAACTATTATTAAAAAAGAATGATATAAATTAACATATAAATGGAAAATCTAAAATGATACAAAATCAAAATAAAATATTTTACTAAATAATAAATTTTTGTTTTTAAAATTGTGCCTATTTTTATAAGCTTATATTTTTTTTGATTAAATATAAATTAATTTAAATTATATCTGTCTCACTAATAATTTATTTTGTAATTAATATTTCTATAAAAATAAACTAATAAATAATTAAAATAAAAATTTAAAATTATACTAAATAAAAATTAAAATGAGATTTATGATTTATAATTAATGTATACCAATTTAATAGTTTATGTATTTAGAGGTTTTGTCATATAGGTGTTTAGCGATTCCTCTTTTTAGGCATTTAGTGGTTTATAGGTTTTATTTAAACAATAAATTACAAAAAAAATATTTTGTAATTTTTTGTCATTTTCATAGGTTATAACCATTGAAAATATATTAATATTTAAAATTTTTTGAAATGTGAATACAATATTGAGTTATAATAATTGTAATAATTATATATCATATAAATTCAATATAAACAATTTTATTGATAGATATTATAATAATGATCAAAAATTAAATTAATAAACTATTAATAATAAGATAGATATTAATTAAAAAATATTTACAAAACCCAAATTGATTCAAAATTAAAGTATAAAATATTATTGGATAATAATTTTTAATTTTTAAATTTTTACTTCGTTTATACGCGTATATTTTTTTTTATTAAAAATAAATTATTTAAATTATATTTGTCGCACTCATACTTTATTTTGTTATAAAAATTTATAAAAAATAAACTAATAAGTAATTAAAATGAATATTTAAAATTATAATAAATTGAAATAAAATTAGATTTCTTAATTATTAAGTAGTATATATCAGATTAATGGTTTATGTATTTCGGCATTATGAGCATTAAGAGTTTACTGATTTAAATGTGTATGCATTTAGTGGTTTATAGGTTTTATTTAAAAATTAAAATAACAAAATATTTTTTTTATTTTTTTTTATTTTCAAAGGTTATAACCTTTGAAAATTTAAAAATTTTTAAATTTTTTTCAAATTTTAATTCAATATATAGTTATAATAATCATTATATTTATATATCATATAAATTCAACATAAACATTTTTATTGATAAATATTCTAATAATGATGAAAAAATAACTTAATAATCTATTATTAATAAGATAGATGTCAATTAAAATATAATTACAAAACCTAAAATGATTCAGAAGCAAAGCAAAATATATTACAATATAATAATTTTTTGTTTTGAAATTTTTTTTTCTTTTAAAAAGTTTATCTATAATTTTTTGTTAAAAAATAATTTACATAAATTATATTTGTCTAACTCATAATTTATTTTTTAATTAATATTTATATAAAAATAAACAAATAAATAATTAAAATGAATATTTAAAATTATAATGAAACAAAAATGAGATTTATGAATTATTATTAATATATACTAGTTTAATATTTTAAGTATTTAGAGGTTTTGTCATTTATGACTTTAGCGATTTATATTTTTAGTCATTTAGTGGTTTATAGGTTTTGTTTAAATAATGAAATAACAAAAAAATTATTTTTGATATTTTTTCACATTTTCAAAGGTTATAACCTTTGACAAAATAATAATTTTAAATTTTTTTAAAAATGTGAATACAATATTTTGTAATAATAATCACACTAATTATATATAATATAAACTAAATATAAACAATTTTATTCATATATATGATATCAATTATCAAAAAATAAATTTATATGTTATTATTATTATGATGGATATAAATTAAAATATAATTGTAAAACCTAAAATTATTCAAAATCCTATAAAATTTATTTCAAAATAATAATTTTTGATTTTTAGTTTTTGCTTCTTTTTATAAGCTTATATATTTTTTTGATGAAAAATAAATTATTTAAATTATATTTGTATCACTCATAATTTATTTTGTAATTAATATTTTAATAAATTATTTAAATTATATTTAAGGTTTATGAGTTTAGAGATTTAAGTATTAAGGGGCTTTTGTGTTTAGGAGTTTAGATGTTTAAGTGTTTAGGCATTTAGTGGTTTATTAGTTTTATTTAAACAATGATATAGCAAAATATTTATTTTTATCATTTTTTCTAATTTTTAAAGATTATATCCTTTGAAAATATAATAATTTTTAAATTTTTTTCAAATATTAATATAATATTTATTTATGATAATCATTATAATTATAATTTATTTAAATTCAATATATATAATTATATTACTAGATATTATAATTATGATCAAAAAATAAATTAATAAACTATTATTAACAAAATAGTAATTATTTAAAAAGTATTTCCAAAATCTAAATTTATTCAAATCAAAGTAAAATATATTACTAAATAATATTTTTATTAATGTTTTGCTTTTTTTATAACTTTATATTTTTGTTATTAAAAATAAATTATTTAAATTATATTTGTCTTACTCATAATTTATTTTGTAATTTATAATTCTATAATAATAAACTACTAAATAATTAAAATGAATATTTAAAATTATAATGAATACAAATAAAATTTATTATTTATTATTTATTATTTAGGATATACCGGTTTAATGGTTTAAGTATTTAGGTGTTTTGTGGTTTAAAAGTTTAGTGATTTAATTATTTAGACCTTTAGTGATTTATAGTTATTTTTTAAGAGTGAAAAACAAAAAATTTAATTTCTTGACTTTTTTTAATTTTTGAAGGTTGTAACCTTTGAAAATATAATAATTTTTAAATTTTTTTTTGAAAAGTGAATACAATATGAAGTTATAATAATCATAATAAATATATATCATATAAATTCAATATAAACTATTTTATTGATATTTATTATTATAATGATCATAAAAAAGTAATAACTAATTATTAATAAGATAAATATTGTTTAAAATATATTTGCAAATCCTAAAATGACTCAAAATCAAAGTGAAATATTTTACTAAATATTAATTTTAATTTTTTAATTTTTATATCCATTTATAAGCCTATATATTTTTTGAGGAAAAATAAATTATTTAAATTATATTTATCTCACTAATAATTTATTTTTAATTTATATTTCTATAAAATTAAATTAATAAATAATTAAAATGTATATTTAAAATTATAATGAATACAAATAAAAATTAGATTTATTATTTATTATTTAGGGTATAACTATTTAATTGTTTAAGTTTTTTGTGGTTTTCGGGTTAAGGAGTTTATTGATTTATATGGTTACACATTTTCGTGTTTATAGGTTTTATTAATCAAAGAAATAACAAAAAATTTAGTTTTATGAATTTTCTTGATTTTCAAAGGTTATAACCTTTAAAAATATAATAATATTTTAATAGTTCTAAAATATGAAAACAATTCTTAGTTATAATAATCTTAATAATTATATTTGTTGTAGATTCAATATAAAAAAAAGTATTAATATATATTATAATAATGATCAAAAAATAAATTAATAAACTATTTTTTATAAGATAGATATTAATTAAAATATATTTGCAGAACCCAAAATAATTCAAAATCAAAGTAAATTATATTACTAAATAAAATTTTAAATTTTTGAAATTTTGTTTATTTTTATATGCTTATTTTTTTTTTCATAAAAAATAATTTTTTTAAATTATATTTATCTCACTCATTATTTATTTTGTAATTAATATTTCTATAAAAATAAACCAAAAAATAAATAAAATGAATATTTAAAATTATTATGAATACAAATAAAAGTGAGATTTATTATTTATTATTTAGTTTATATAGGTTTAATGGTTTAAGTATTTAGGGGGTTTTGGGGTTTAGGAGTCTAGAGATTTAAATGTTTTTCCATTTAGTTGTTTAAAAGTTTTATTTAAATAATAAAATAATAAAAAATTATTTTTGTGATTTTTTATCAATTTTGAAGGTTATAACCTTTGTAAATATAAAAATTTTTAAATTTTTTTCAAATGTAAATATAATATTTAGTTATAAAAACTTAATAATTATAAGACATTTTAATTGAATATAAGTAATTTTTTTGTTCGATATTATAAAAATGATCAAATAATAAATTAATAAACTATTATTAATAAGATTGATCGTAATTAAAATAAAATTGCAAAACCTATATATAATGATTCAAAATCAAAGTAAAATATATTACTAAATAATAATTTTTTGTTTTTAAATTTTTACTTCTTTATATAAGCTTATTTTTTTTTGATTAAAAATAAATTATTAAAATTATATTTGTCTCACACATTATTTATTTTGTGATTGATATTTCTATAAAAAATAAACTAATAAATAATTAAAATGAATATTTAAAATTATAATGAATACAAATTAAAATGAGATATTTGATTTATTATATATGGTATACCAGTTTAATTGTTTGATTTTTTAGGAGTTTTGTCGTTTAGGAGTTTAGCAATTTATGTTTTTAGGCATTTAGTGGTTTATAGGTTTTATTTATATAATAAAAATTTAAAATTTTAATTTTGATTTTTTCTGATTTTCAAAGGTTATAACCTTTGAAAATAAAATAATTTTTAAATTTTTTTGAAATGTGAATACCATGTATAATTATATTAATCTTACTAATTATATATCATATAAATTCAATATAAATAATTTTAATGTTAAATATTATAATAATGATCAAAAATTAAATTAATAAACTATTATTAATAATATAAATATTAATTAAAATATATTTACATAACACCAAATGATTCAAAATCAAATCAAAATATATTACTAAATAATAATATTTAATTTTTAAATTTTCCTTCTTTTTATAAGCTTATATTTTTTTTTTTTAAATAAATTATTTAAATAATATTTGTTTCACTCGAAATTTATTTTGTAATTAATTTTTCTAAAAAATTAAACTATAAATAATTAAAATGAATATTTAAAATTATAATAAATAGAAAAAAAATGAGATTTATTATTTATTAAGTAGTCTATAGCTGTTAAAAGGTTTATGTATTTAGGGGTTTCGGGATTTATGATCTTACTAATTTAAGTAAGTAAGCATTTAATGATCTATAGGTTTTATATAAAAAATGAAATAAAAAAAAATTATTTTTATTATTTTTTCTCATTTTTTAAGGTTATAACCTTTGAAATATAATAATTTTTAAATTTTTTTCAAAAGTGAGTTCAAAAATATGTAATAATAATCATTATATTTATATATCATATAAATTCAATATAAACTATTTTATTGATAAATATTCTAATATTGATCAAAAAATAAATTAATAATATATTATTAATAAGATATATATCAATTATAATATAATTACAAAACCTAAAATGATTCAGAAGCAAAGCAAAATATATTACTATATAATAATTTTTTGTTTTAAATTTTTTTTTCATTTAAAAAGTTTATTTATATTTTTTTGATGAAAAATAATTTATATAAATTATATTTGTCTAACTCATAATTTATTCTATAATTAATATAATTATAAAAATAAACAAATAAATAATTAAAATGAATATTTAAAATTATAATGAAAAAAAAGAGATTCATTATTTATTATTTAGGGATACCGGTTTAATTTAAACTAGATATTTCTCACTAATAATTTATTATGTAATTAATATTTCTATTAAAATAAACTGATAAATATTTAAAATAAAAATTTAAAATTATACTGAATAAAATTTAAAATGGGATTTATGATTTATTATTACTTTATGCCTGTTTAATGGATTAAGTATTTACAAGTTTTTTCATTTAGGATTTTAACGATTTATGTTTTTATGCTTTTAGTGGTTTATACTTTTTTTTTAAAAATAAAATAACAAAAAATTTTTTTATAATTTTTTATAATTTTCATAGGTTATAACATTTGAAAATATAATAATATTTAAATTTTTTTGAAATTTTAATACAATATTTTGTTATAATAATATTAAAAATTATATATCATATAAATTTAATATAAATAATTTTATTGATAGATATTATAATAATGTCAAAAATTAAATTTATAAACTATTAATATTAAGATAGATATTTATTAAAAAATATTTACAAAACCCAAATTGATTCAAAATTAAAGTAACTTATATTACTTGATAAAAATTTTAATTTTTAAATTTATACTTCTTTTATTACCATATATTTTTATTAGATAAATAAAATATTATTTATATTATATTTGTCCCACTCATAATTTATTTTGTAATAAATATTTCTAAATAAATATACTAATAAATAATTAAAATGAATATTTAAAAATATAATAAAAGCAATAAAAATTAGATTTATTAATTATTAAGTCGTAATATAGCAGTTTAATGGTTTATGTATTTAGGCATTACGGGGTTTAGGAGTTTACTGATTTAACTTTATATGCATTTAGTAGGGCTGCTCACGGGACTCGGAGATTCGCGACCTGACCTGAAGTCTTCTCAGGAAAGAATCGAGACTGAAAAAAATCCGTTGACTTTGACTTTTACCTTCCCGTTCTGTCACGTATTTTTTCTTTTGGGATGGTTCCGGATCTTAAGCAATATCCATCTCGAGAACCATCCATTCCTAAAAAACCAATACTAGAACTAGGAATATATATATATAACATGAAGATGCCACCTATTCCGCAACTGACCATCCAATTCCGGCGCACCTATTGATGTTCCAACGATTTCCAGGCCACCTCGCGCCATTCCAGCCATGTTCAATTAGGTCTAGCCCTTGTCCATCACACTTCTAGTTGCCTCCACCGTGTCTCAGATGCCACCAGCCTTTTGGTTTGTTTTTTTTTTGACGAGAATTGAGTGATTAATTAATATTATTATGTGTCTCAGACAGTTTTGTTGAGTATTGGTTGTGGTATTGTGGTTGGGCCGAATGGGTGGGCTGAATGTGTTACTGGTCAGTTTTGTAGAACTTGCTTGTTTGAAATATTTATATGTATTTATGCTTAACATATCATATTAATTAATGGCAATGCAGATGGCACAATCCAGCGGTAAACAAAAAATATAATAAATTGAAGATGATCACATCTCAAATGATCAAAGTACTGGTAAATACAATCATCATCCTTTCACGAATCTTCCAATTGTTACGATAGGTTCTTCAATTCCAATTGTAAAAGAAAGTCAAGATACATCTGAACCTCAAGCTCATAAAAAGTATAAGTCTGTTGTTTGGAAAACTTATGAGATATTAGTTGATTCAGAGGGAAATGAAACTGGTAGGGCAGCTTGTATATGGTGTAGGAAAGAATACTTGGCAAAAAGTGATCAAGGTACTTCGTGTTTATGAAAATACTCGAGAAAGACTTGTAGGAAATATCCAAACAAAAAAGAATTAATAGAAGCTCACAAAGGAAAAGACAAATCACAATCTTTGTTGAGTTTCACTAAAGGTACTAGTTCAGAGGAAAACAAATTAACTTGTTGGCAATTTGATCGACAACTAGTCAGGGAGGCATTGGTGAAAATGATCATAAAAGATGAATTTTCTTTTTGTTTTGTTGAGAGGGATGAATTTAACGAGTTTTGTAAAGTTAGTGTGCCTCAATTTAAAATTGTATCTAGGCACTTTACACTAAGTGATTGTTTTTCTTTGTTTGTGAAGGAAAAGAACAAATTATTTGATAGCATATCATCTCATTGTTGTAGAGTTTCATTGACTACCGACACTTGGACTAGCATTCAATATCTGTCTTATATATTTTTGACTGTTCATTTCATTTATTCTCAAATGGAATATGCATAAAAGGCTTTTGAACTTTTGTGTAATTAAATATCATTCTGGAGTTAATATTAGAAATGCTATTGAGTTTTGCATGAATGAATGGGGTTTGAGAAAGTTGATGTTCATTACTATTGACAATGCATCAAATAATTATGTTGTAGTTGAACAATTGAAAAAAAGGCTTGTGAAGAAAAGTGTTGTACATTTGTAAGGCGAGCATTTTGATATGAGATGTTGTGCTCATATACTAAACTTAATTGTCAGAGATGAAATTGGAGTAATTGAGGGTGCTATTCAAAAAATTATAGGTGTGGTGAAATATGTGAAGTGCAGTCCTAAAAGATTAGATATGTTTAAGTTGTGTTAAATAAGCAAACTTGACATATAGATCTTCATTGCATTTAGATTGTCCTACAAGATGGAATTCTACTTATTTGATGCTACAAACTGATATAAAATATCAAAAAGAATTTGATAAGTTGGAGGACAAAGACAGAAGGTTTTTGAAGGAGTTTGGTTCAAACGTTCCAACTGAGAGAGACTGAACAAACACCAAAATTTTGGCTCGCTTCTTGAAAACTTTTTATGATGTAACTTGTAAATTTTCTAGCTCATAATATTCTACCTCTAGTATTTATTTTCCTCAAATTATTCGAATTTGAAAAAAAAATGAGCTTTATGAAAATAGTAGAAATAAAATGGTGTCTGAAATGGGTATGAAAATGAGGCATAAATTCAACAAATATTGGGGTTCTCTTCAGTCAACAAATATTATGCTTTTTGTAGCAGTAGTGTTGGATCCTAGATATTAGCTAAAATATCTCAATGTTAAGTACACTTAGCATTACGGAGAGGAATTGGCTAAAAATTTGGTGAAAAAGGTTATAAATGCTTTAAATGAAATGATGGATGATTATAAAGATTTAAATGAAGAAGAATCAAAAGAAGATAATTTCTCTTCTACTATGTTGAACAAAAATGATGATTTCTTTGATGGTAGTGATACTTATGTTGATGATTTTTTTTGTTGAATTAGATAAAGAACAAGAAGTTGCAGCTTTGGAAGAGTTGGATAGGTACTTGGAGGACAAACTTGAAAAAAATAGAATTGATTTTGATGTCCTAAACTGGTGGAAGGTAAATGAGGTTAGGTATCCTTCTTTGGCTATGAATCTACATTTAGCACTGGGGGGAGAACTTTAGATAAATTTAGGAGTTCTTTAACACCTATTACAGCTAAAGTTCTCATATGTCTACAAGATTCGTTGAAAGCTCAAACAAACCTATTGAAATTGAAGAATTAGTTCAAGACCTTGATGAATATGAATTAGGTTTATATACAAATCATGTAAATTTTAATTTAACTTTTACTAATTTTATTCATTCAATTTAATAAAAATATGGTTCAATTACAATTTTCAGCGAGGTCACAAGATCCAAATATTTTTCCAACTATAGTTGGCCAACTAAATTTGGAATGGGTGTATTAAATTTTATAAGGTAATATTTTGATTTTTTATTACTCTTTCATCTTAGAAATTTATGTCGACATGATTAACATGTTTTCATCTTTGGTTGTCCTTCTACAGTGGAGGAAGAAATGGGAGGAGTTGTAGAAGAGATAATTAATTGGGTTTGGATTTTCGTTGCTGTTCCGGGACGGACCTTTGAAATAATTAATTAAGCTTCCTAATTTTAGCAATTACTTAAGTAGTAATTGCTACTACCAATGTTTGTTGTCATCTTTAGCTATTCCTTAATATCTTAAGTAATTGTTTAAAAAATGTAGTATTGCTATTATGGTTAACTTTCACTCGCCTGAACAAAGCCAACTTGTGACAAAACAAAGAACCAAATTAAGCACACAACTCATTCCCATTCTATTTAATATTTCTATCCTTTTCTGCACATGAATGCTTTTGACAAGGTGATGGAACTCGTTTGCGGTGTTCAGCCTATTTGACAAAACAAAATTTGCCCAATTTGAGTTTGAAAGATACATAACTAAGGAATGCTAAATGGTACAACAAAAGGTTTCGACATGAACTAACTTGGCCGGTTTGAAAAAAATAAATTAAAAATAATGTCTGACCTCCGTTCCATCCGGGAACCATTTTCTCCTACACAAAATCCCTGATCTACGTCCCATCTGGTCGTGATATTTTTAACCTATGGGACGGTTCTGGATCATCAAAAAAAAATCTCCAAACTATGGGAAAGGAGTGGTGATTTACAATCCCCATCCCATCCCGTCCCATGAGCACCCCTAGCATTTAGTGGTTTATAGGTTTTATTTTAAAAATAAATAACAAAAAATTTAATTTTATTATTTTTTGATATTTTATAGGTTATAACCTTTGAAAATATAATATTTTATAAATTTTTTTGAAATGTGAATGCAATATTTAGTTATACTAATCATTATATTTATATAATATATAAATTCAATATAAACAATTTTATTGATGAATATTCTAATAATAATCAAAAATAAATTAATAATCTATTAATAATAAGATAGATATTAATTAAAATATAATTACAAAACTTAAAATGATTCAGAAGCAAATAAAAATTTATTACTATATATTAATTTTTTGTTTTTGAATTTTTATTAAAATAAGTTTATCTATATTTTTTTAATGAAAAATAATTTATATAAATTATATTTGTCAAACTCATATTTTATTTTGTAATTAATATTTATATATAAATGAACAAATAAATAATTAAAATGAATATTTAAAATTATAATAAAAAAATGAGATTTATTATTTATTATTTAGGGATACCGGTTTAATTTAAATTAGATCTGTCTCACTAATAATTTATTTTGTAATTAATATTTCTATAAAAATAAACTTATAAATAATAAAAATAAAAATTTTAAATTATACTGAATAAAAATTAAAATGAGATTTAAGATTTATTATTAATGTATAATTGTTTAATAGGTTAAGTATTTATAAGTTTTGTAGTTAGGAGTTTAGGGATTTATGTTTTTAGGCTTTTAGTGGGTTATAAGTTTTATATAAAAAAATAAAATAACAAAAAAAAATTCTATAATTTGTTAATATTTTCATAGGTTATAACTTTTGAAAATATAATAATATTTACAATTTTGTGATATGTGAATGCAATATTTAGTAATAATAATATTAATAATTATATATCATATAAATTCAATATAAATAATTTTATTGATATTCAATATAAAATGATTCAGAAGAAATCAAAATATATTACTATATAATAATTTGTTGTTTTGATTTTTTTTTTAAAGTTTATCCAAATTTTTATGATGAAAATTAATTTATATAAATTAAATTTGTCTAACTCATAATTTATTTTTAAATTAATATTTATATAAAAATAAACAAATAAATAATTAAAATGAATATTTAAATTATATTTTAATTTATATCATTCTAATTAATAATAGTTTATTAATTTTTTTATTGATCATTATTATAATATCTATTAATAAAATTATTTATAATGATTTTACATTATATATATTTATCAAGATTATTATAACTAAATATTATATTCACATTTAAATAAATATTAAAAATTATTATATTTTCAAAGGTTATGACCTTCAAAAATTAGAAAAAATCACTTAAGGCATAAACACTTAAATGACTAAACCCCAAAACACCTAAATACTTAAACCATTAAACATGTATATCCTGAATAATAAATAATAAATCTCAATTTTATTTGTATTCATTATAATTTTAAATATTTATTTTAATTATTTATTATTTTATTTTTATAGAATTATAAATTACAAAATAAATTATGAGGAAGACAAATAAAATTTAAATAATTTATTTTTAATAACGAAAATATAAACTTATAAAAAAAGAAAAATATTAAAAAAAATTATTATTTAGTAATATATAATTTGATTTTGAATAAATTTAGATGTTGCAAATATATTTTAAATAATATTTATCTTATTAATAATAGTTTATTTATTTATTTATTGATCATTATTATAATATATAGCAATTTGATTATTTATATAGAATTGAAATGACTTATATTTATTAAGATTATTTTAACTAAATATAATATTTACATTCGAAAAAAATTTAGAAATTTTTATATTTTTATATTTAGAAAAAAAAAATAAAAATAAATTTTTTGTTATATCATTGTTTAAATAAAAATTATAGACCACTAAATGCCTAAACACTTAAATCTATAAACTCCTAAACACAAAAGCCCATAAATACTTAAAACTTTAAACTCGTAAACCTTAAACATAATTTAAATAATTTATTTTTCATCGAAAAAAATATAAGCTTATTAAAATATGCAAAAACTAAAAAAATATTATTTGGTAATAAATTTTACTTTGATTTTGAATAATTTTTGGTTTTGCAATTATATATTAATTTATATCTATCATATTAATAATAGCATATTAATTTATTTTTTGATAATTGATATCATATATATCAATAAAATGAATTATATTTAGTTTTTATTATATATAATTATAATGATTCTTATTACTAAATATTGTATTCACTTTTTTAAAAAAAATTAAAATTATTATATTTTCAAAGGTTATATAAGCTTTGAAAATATGAGAAAATATCAAAAATAATTTTTTTGTTATTTCATTGTTAAAATAAATTTTATAAACTACTAAATGCCTAAACACTTAATTCAATAACTTCAAAAATTTCAAAAACCCTAAATAGATAATCCTTTTAAACTGGTATACCCTAAATAATAAATAATAAATCTCAATATTATTTTTTTCATATTAATTTAAAATATTCATTTTAATTATTTATTCGTTTATTTTTATTAAATATTAATTACAATATAAATTATGAGTTAGACAAATATAATTTATATAAATTATTTTTAATCAAAAAATATAGATAAATTTTATAAAAAGATGAAAAAATTTCAAAACAAAAATTTATTATATAGTAATATATTTTCCTTTCCTTCTGAATCATTTTAGGTTTTGTAATTATATTTTAATTGATATCTAACTTATTAATAATAGATTATTAATTTATTTTTTGATCATTATTAGAATATTTATCAATAAAATTATTTATATTGAATTTATATGAAATATAAATATAATGATTATTATAACTAAATATTGAATTCAATTTTGAAAAAAATTTAAAAATTATTATATTTTCAAAGGTTATAACATTTGAAAATATCAAAAAATAAAAAAATAATTTTTTTTATTTATTTTTTAAATAAAACCTATCACCACTAAATGCATACAAAGTTAAATCAGTAAATTCCTAAACCTCGTAATACCTAAATACATAAACCATTAAACCGCTATATACTACTGAATAATTAATAAATCTAATTTTTATTTCTATTTATTATAATTTTAAATATTTATTTTAATTATTTATTAGTTTATTTCTAAATAAATATTTATTACAAAATAAATTATGAGTGCGAGAAATATAATTTAAATAATTTATTTTTAATCAATAATAGTATTTATGTTTATAAAATAAGTAAAAATTTAAAATTAAAAATTATTATTAAGTAATATATTTTACTTTAATTTTAAATCAATTTTAGTTTTGTAAATATTTTTTAATTAATATCTATCTTATTAATAATAGTTTATTAATTTAATTTTTGATCATTATTATAATATCTAATAATAAAATTGTTTATATTAATTTTATATGATATATAATTATTAAAATTATTATAACTAAATATTGTATTCACATTTCAAAAAATTTTAAATATTATTATATTTTCAAAGGTTATAACCTATGAAAATGACAAAAAATTACAAATTTTTTTTGTTATTTTATTGTTTTAATAAAACCTATAAAGCAGTAAATACCTAAAAACATAAATCACTAAACTCCTAAATAGCAAAACTTTTAAATACTTAAAACTATTAAATTGGTATACATATATAATAAATCATATATCTCATTTTAATTTTTATTAAGTGTAATTTTAAATTTTTATTTTAATTATTTATCAGTTTATTTTTATAGAAATATTAATTACAAAATAAATTATTAGTTAAATAGATATAATTTAATTTAAACCAGTATATCCTAAATAATAAATAATAAATAATAAAACTCATTTTTTTTGAATTATAATTATAAATATTCATTTTAATTATTTATTTGTATATTTTTATATAAATATTATTTACAAAATAAATTATGAGTTAAACACATATAATTTATATAAATTATTTTTTATCAAATAAACATATAGATAATTTTTAAATACAAATTTCAAAGCAAAAAATTATTATATAGTAATATATTTTGCTTAGCTTCTAAATCATTTTAATATTTGTAATTAAATTTTAAATGATATATATCTTATTAATAATAAATTTTTAATTTATTTTTTGATCATTATTAAAATATTTATCAATAAAAATGTTTATATTGAATTTATATGATATATAAATTTAATAATAATTATAACAAAATATTGTATTTAATTTTGAAAAAAGTTTCAAAATTTTTATATTTTCAAAGATAATAACCTTTGAACATGTGAAAAAATAAAAAATATATATATATTTTTGTTATTTCATTATTTAATTAAAACCTATACACCACTAAATGCCTAAACACTTAAATCACTAAACTACAAAATCCCGATACCCCTATATAGATAATTCTTTAAACCGTTTTACACTAAATAATAATTAATAAATCTCATTTTTATTTCTTTTCATTATAATTTAAAAAAATCATTTTGATTTTTAGTTTTTTATTTGTATATATGTATTAATTATAAAATAAATTATTAGTTAAATAAAAATTATTTTTCATCAAAAAATAGATAAACTTATCAAAAGAATAAAAATTTAAAAACAAATAATTATTATTTAGTAATATATTTTGCTTTGCTTTTGAATCATTTTAGGTTTTGATATTATATTTTAAGTAATAACAATCTTATTCATAGTAGATTTTTAATTTATTTTTTGATAATTATTAGAATATCTTTCAATAAAATTGTTCATATTGAATTTATATGATATATAATTATTATGATTATTATAAATAAATATTGTATTCACTTTTGAAAAAAAATTTAAAATTATTATATTTTCATAAGTTATGACCTTAAAAAATGAGAAAAAATAATAAAAATAAATTTTTTGTTATTTCATTTTTTAAATAAAACCTATAGATCATTAAATGATTAATTACTTAAATCAGTAAGCTCATAAACCCCAAAACCCCTAAATACATAAACATTTTAATAGCTATATTCTACTTATTAAATAATAAATCTTATTTATATTTTTATTTATTATAATTTTAAATATTCATTTTAATTATTTATAGTTTAATTTTTTATAAAAATTAATTCGAAATAAATTTCGAATGAGACAAATAATATTTAAATAATTTATATATAATCAAAAAAAATATATATAAGCTTAAATAAAGAAGGAAAAATTTAAAAATTAAATATTATTATTTAGTAATATATTTTTATTTGATTTTGAATCATTTTGTGTTATGTAAATATATTTTAATTATTAATTAGATTTTTAATAATAGTTAATTTAATTTTTGATCATTATTATAATATCTATCTTTAAAATTATTTATATTTAATTTATATGATATATAATTAGTAAGATTTATATAATTATACATGGTATTCACATTTCAAAAAATTTTAAAAATTATTTTCTTTTCAAAGTTTATAACCTTTGAAAATCAGAAGAAATGAAAAAAAAAATTTTTAATTTTTATTATATAAATAAAACCTATAAACCACTAAATGCCTAAAAACATAAATTGCTAAACTTCTCGACGACAAAATTCCTAAATAATTTAACCATTAAACCGGTATACTATATATATTAAATAATAAATCTCATTTCTATTAGTATTCATTATAATTTTAAACATACATCTTAATTATTTATTAGTTTATTTTTATAGAAATATAAATTATAATATAAATTATTAGCGAGACAAATATAATTAAAAAAATTTATTTTTCATCAAAAAATATATAAGCATATAAATGGATACAAAAATTTAAAAATTTTAAAATTTAAAATTTAAAATTAATATTTAGTAAAATATTTCATTTTGATTTTCAATCATTTTAGGTTTTGCAAATATATTTTAAACAATATTTATCTTATTAATAATTGTTTATTATTTTTTATGATCATTATTATAATATATACCAATAAAATAAATTATATTGAATTTATATGATATATAATTTTTATGATTATTAACTTCATATTGTATTCACTTTTCAAAAAAAAATAAAAAATTATTATATTTTCAAAGGTTATAACCTTCAAAAATGAGAAAAAATAATAAAAATACTTTTTTTTTATTTTTTAAATAAAACTTATAAACTACTAAATGACTAAATACTAAAATGACTAAACTCCTAATTCTCGTAGTTCATAAATACTCAAAACATTAAATTAGTATAGTCTAAATAATAAATCATAATTCTCATTTTTATTAGTATTCATTATGATTTTAAATATTCATTTTAATTATTTATCAGTTTATTTTTATAGAAATATTAATTACGAAATAAATTATTAGTGAGACAGATATAATTTAAATAATTTATTTTTCATCAAAAAAAAATATAAGCTTATAAAAAGAAGTAAAATTTTAAAAATAAAAAAATTATTTTTTATTAATATATCTTATTTTGATTTTTAATCATTTTATATTTTACAATTATATTTTAATTTATATCATTCTTATTAATGCTAGTTTATTAATTAATATATTGATCATTATTATATTATTTATTAATAAAATTATTTATATTTAGTTTACATTATATAAAATTATTAAAATTATTAAAATTATTAAAATTATTATACCTAAATATTGTATTCACATATAAAAAAAATTAAAAATAATTATATTTTCAAAGGTTATAATATTCAAAAATTAAAAAAAATCAAAAAATTAATTTTTTGTTTTTTAATTCTTTAAATAAAAACTATAAATCACTAAAGGTCTAAACAATTAAATCATCAAAATCATAAACCACAAAACACCTAAAGACTTAACCATTAAACAGGTATATCTTGAATAATAAATAAAAAAATCTCAATTTTATTTGTATTCATTATAATTTTAAATATTCATTTTAATTATTTATTAGTTTATTATTATAGAATTATAAATTACAAAATAAATTATGAGTAAGAAAAATATAATTTAAATAATTTATTTTTAAAAACAAAAATATAAACTTATAAAAAAAGAAAAACAATAAAAAAAAATTATTATTTAGTAATATATTTTACTTTGATTTTGAATAAATTTAGATTTTGCAAATATATTTTAAATAATATCTATCTTATTAATAATAGTTTATTAAATTTTTTTGATCATTATTATAATATCTAGCAATGTAATTATTTATATTGAATTTAAATGACTTATAATTATTAAGATTATTATAACTTAATATTATATTTACATTTGAAAAAATTTAAAAATTATTATATTTTCAAATGTTATAACCTTTGAAAATGTGAAAAAATATCAAAAATAATTTTTTTGTTATTTCATTACTTAAATAAAACCTATAAACCTCTTAAAGCCTAAAAACATAATTCACTAAACTTCTAAACGACAAAACCTCTAAATACATAAATCATTAATCTGGTATACATTAATAATAATTCATAAATCTTATTTTAATTTTTATTTATTATAATTTTAAATTTTTATTTTAATTATTTAACAATTTATTTTTTTAGAAATATTAATTACAAAATAAATTATTAGTAAGACCGATATAATTTAAATTAAATTGGTATACCCTAAATAATAAAGAATAAATATCATTTTTTTTCATTATAATTTTAAATATTCATTTTAATATTTATTTTTTTATTTTTATATAAATATTAATAACAAAATAAATTAAGAGTAACAAAAATATAATTTATATAAATAATTTTTCATTAAAAAAATATAGATAAACTTTTTAAAAGAAAAAAAAATTTCAAAAGAAAAAATTATTATATAGTAATATATTTTGCTTTGCTTCTGAATCATTTTAGGTTTTTTAATTATATTTTAATTGATATTTATCTTATCAATTATAGATTATTAATTTATTTTTTTGATCATTATTAGAATATTTTTCAATAAAAATGTTTATATTGAATTTATATGATATATAATTATTAATATTATTATTACTAAATATTGTATTCACATTTCAAAAAATTGTAAATATTATTATATTTTCAAAGGTTATAACCTATGAAAATGAAAACAAATTATAGAAATTTTTTTTCTTATTTTATTTTTTTATATAAAACTTATAAACCACTAAATGCCTAAAAACATAAATCGCTAAACTCATAACGACAAATCCTGTAAATACTTAAACTATTAAACTGGTATACATTAATAATAAATCTTAAATCTGATTTTAATTTTTATTTAGTATAATTTTAAATTTTTATTTTAATTATTTATCAGTTTATTTTTATAGAAATATTAATTACAAAATAAATTATTAGTGAGACAGATCTAATTTAAATTAAACCGGTATCCCTAAATAATAAATAATAAATCTCATTTTTTTATTATAATTTTAAATATTCATTTTAATTATTTATTTGTTTATTTATATATAAATATTAATTACAAAATAAATTATGATTTTGACAAATATAATTTATATAAATTATTTTTCATCAAAAAAATATAGATAAACTTATTTAAAAAAAATTCAAAAACAACAAATTATTATATAGTAATATATTTTTCTTTGCTTCTAAATCATTTTAAGTTTTGTAATTATATTTTAATTAATATCTATCTTTTTATTAATGGATTATTAATTTATTTTTTGATTATTATTAGAATATTTATCAATAAAATTATTTATTTTGAATTTATATAATATATAAATATAATGATTAGTATAACTAAATATTGTTTATTATATTAGTATAACTAATATATAAATTATTATATTAGTATAAATTTAAAAATTATTATAATAAAAATAGATTTTTTGTTATTTTATTTTTTACATAAAACCTATAAACCACTAAATGTAGGGAAACTCATGGGACGAAACGCGATTGGGATTAAAATCCCCAGTCCATTCCCACAGTTCAGAGATTATTTTTTTAAGATCCAGACCCATCCCATAGGTTTAAAATATCGGGATTGGATGGGACGGAGATCGGGGATTTTGGGTAGGAGAAAATGGTTCTGGGACGGAACGGAGTTAGGACATTTTTTTTAATTTATTTTCTTTAAACCGTCCAAGTTAGTTCATTTCGAAATCTTTTGTTGTACCATTTATCAGTCCTTATTTATGTATCTTTCAAACTCAAATTCGGCTAATTTTGTTTTGTCAAATAGGCTGGATACCAAAAACAAGTTTCATTACCTTGTCAAAAGCTTTGATGTGAAAAAAAGGATAGAAATGTTAAATAGATTGGGACCGAGTTGTGTGCTTAATTTGGTTCTTTATTTTTTCACAAGTTGTCTTTGTTCAGCCAAGTGAAAGTTAACCATAATAGCAATACTACATTTTTTAAACAATTACTTAAAATATTATGGAATAGCTAAAGATGACTACAAACATTGGTAGTATCAATTACTACTTAAGTAATTGCTAAAATTAGGCAGCTTAATATAACTTAAAAAATACAACTAATAACAACCATGATAATAATCATTTCAAAGGTTCGTCCCTGAACAAAAATGAAAATCTAAACTCAATTAATTATCTCTTCTACAACTCCTTCCTTTTCTTCCTCCATAGTAGAAGGACAACCAAAGATGAAAATGTGTTAATCATGTAGACATAAATTTCTAAGATAAAAGAGTAATAAAAAACAAAATATTACCTTATAAAATTTAATACACCCATTCAAAATTTAATTGCCCAACTATAGTTGGAAGAATATTTGGAACTTGTTACCCCTTTGAAAAGTGTAATTGAACCATATTTTTATTAAATTGAATGAATAAAATAAGTAAAAGTGAAATTAAAATTTACAAGATTTGTATATTAACCTGATTCATTTTCATCAAGGTCTTGAACTATTTTTTCAATTTCAATAGGTTTGTTTGAGCTTCTCAACCAATCTTGTAGACATATGAGAACTTCAGCTATAATAGGTGTTAAAGAACTCCTAAAATTTTCTCAAGTTCTCCCCCTAGTGCTAAATGTAGATTCGTAGGCCACAGTAGATGCTTGTATAGCAAATACATCCCTTGCTACATTTTCCAAAGAAGGATACATAACCTCATTTATCTTCCACCAGTTTAGAAGATCAAAATCAATTCTATTTTTTTCAAGTTTGTCCTCAAAGTAACTATCCAAGATTTCCAAAGCTGCAACTTCTTGTACTTTCTCCAATTCAACAAAAAAAAATAATCAACATAACTATCACTACCATCAAAGAAATCATCATTTTTCTTCAACACAGTAGAAGAGAAATCAGCTTCTTTTGATTCATCTTCATTTAAATATTTATAATCATCCATCATCTCATTTAAAGCATTTATAACCTTTTCACCATATTTTTAGCCAATTCCTCTCAATAATGCTAAGTGTACTTAACATTGAGATATTTGAGCTTATATCTAGGATCCAACACTACCGATACAAAAAGCATAATATTTGTTGACTGAAGTTAACCCCAATATTTGTTGAATTTATGTCTCATTTTTATACCCATTTCAGACACCATTGTATCTCTACTGTTTTCACAAAGCTCAATTTTTTTCAAAATTAGAATAATCTGATGAAAATAAACACTAGATGTAAAATATTATGAGCCAGAAATTTACAATTGACCTCATAAAAAGTTTTCAAGAAACGGGCCAAAATTTTGGCATTTGTTCAGTCTCTCTCAGTTGGAACGTTTGAACCAAACAACTTCAAAAACCATTTGTCTTTGTCCTCCAACTTATCAAATTCTTTTTGATCTTTTATATCAGTTTGTAGCATCAAATAAGTTGAATTCCATATTGTAGGACGATCTAATTGCAATGAAGATTCATATGTCAAGTTTGCTTCTTCAACACATAACTTAAACATATCTAATCTTTTAGGACTGCTCCTCGCATATTTCACCACACCTCTAATTTTTTGAATAGCACCCTCAACTACTGTAATGCAATCTCTGATAATTAAGTTTAGGATATGAGCACAACATCTCATATGAAAATGCTCGCCTCTCAAAGGTACAACACTTTTCTTCACAAGCCTTCTTTTCAATTTTTCAACTGCAACATCATTATTTGATGCATTGTCAACGTTAATGAACATCATCTTTCTCAAACCCCATTCATTCATGCAAAACTAAATAGCATTTCTGATTTTAACTCCAGAATCACTTTTAATTACACAAAAGTTCAAAAGCCATTTATGGATATTCCATTGAGAATCAATTAATGAACAGTCAAACATATATAAGACAAATTTTGAATACTAGTCCAAGTGTCGGTATTCAATGAAACTCTACAACAATGAGATGATATGCTATCTAATAATTTCTTCTTTTCGTTCACAAACAAAGTAAAACAATCCCTCAGTGTAGAGTGCCAAGATGGAATTTTAAATTGAGGCACACTAACTTCACAAAACTCCTTAAACTCATCCCTCTCAACAAAACAAAAAGGCAATTTATATTTTATGATCATTTTCACCAAAGCCTCCCTAACTAGTTGTTGATCAAATTGCCAACGAGTTAATTTGTTATCTTCTAAACTAGTACCTTTAGTGAAACTAAACAAAGATTGTGACTTGTCTTTATCTTTGTGAGCTTTTATTAATTCTTTTTTGGGTGGAAATTTCCTAGAAGTCTTTCTCAAGTATTTCTATAAACCCGAAGTACCTTTATCATTTTTGCCAAGTATTATTTCCTGCACCATATACAAGCTGCCCTACCAGTTTTATTTCACTCTGAATCAACTAATAACTCATAAGTTTCCCAAACAGCAGACTTATACTTTTTATGAGGTTGAGGTTCAGAGATACCTTGACGTTCTTTTACAAATGGAATTGAAGAACCTACCATCACAATAGGAGGGTTCGTGAAAAAATGATGATTGGATTTACCAGTACTTTGATTATTTGAGATGTGATCATCTTCAATCTATTATATTTTTTGTTTACCGATGGATTTTTCCATGTGCATTGCCTTTAATTAATATGATATGTTAAGCATAAATACATATAAATATTTCAAACAAGCAAACTCTACAAAACTGACTGTAACACATTCAGCCCACTCATTCGGCCCAACAACAACACCACAATTATTACTCAACAAAACTGACTTAAACAGATAATAATAATAATTAATCACTCAATTCTCGTCCGAAAAACAAACCGAAAGGCTGGTGGCATCTGAGACACGGTGGAGGAAGCCAGACGTGCGACGGACAAGGGCTAGACCTAACTGAACATGGCTGGAACGATGTGAGGAAGCCTGGAACTCGTCGGAAAAGCAAAAGCTGCGTCGGAATTAGATGGGCAGTAGCGGAATTGGTGGCATCTTAATGTTATATATATATATATATATATTCATGGTTCGAGTATCGGTTTTTTAGGATGGGAGGGTTCTCGAGATTGATATTGCTTAAGATCCGGAACCATCCCAAAAGTAAAATATACGTGATAGAACGCGACTGGAAAAGTCAAAGTCAATGGATTTTTCTCAGTCCTGATTCTTTTGGGACAAGACTTCGGGTTGGGTCACGAATCTCCGAGTCCCGTGAGCAGCCCCACTAAATGCATATAAAGTTAAATTAGTAATCTCTTAAATCCCGTAATGCCTAAATACATAAACCATTAAACCGCTAAATACTACTTAATAATTAATAAATCTAATTTTTTTTGCTATTTATTATATTTTTAAGTATTCATTTTAATTATTTATTAGTGTATTTATTTAGAAATATTTATTACAAAATAAATTATGAGTGGGACAAATATACTTAAAATAATATATTTTATCTAATAAAAATAAACGCTTTTAAAGGAAGTATAAATTTAAAAATTAAAAATTATTATCAAGTAATATAAGTTACTTTAATTTTGAATCAATTTGGGTTTTGTAAATATTTTTTAATTAATATCTATCTTAATATTAATAGTTTATAAATTTAATTTTTGATCATTATTATAATATCTATCAATAAAATTATTTATATTAAATTTATATGATATATAATTATTAATATTATTATAACAAAATATTGTATTAAAATTTCAAAAAATTTTATATATTATTATATTTTCAAATGTTATAACCTATGAAAATGATAAAAAAATTATAAAATTTTTTTTTGTTATTTTATTTTTTTAAATAAAACCTATAAACTAATAAAAGCCTAAAAACATAAATCGCTAAACTCCTAACTACAAAACCTCTAAATACTTAAATCATTAAACTAATATACATTAATAAATAATCATAAATCTCATTTTAATTTTTATTCAGTATAATTTTAAATTTTTATTTTAATTAATTTATCAATTTATTTTATAGAAATATAAAAAACAAAATAAATTATTATTGAGACAGATCTAATTTAAATTAAACCGGTATCCCTAAATAATAAATAATAAATAGTAAATATCATTTTATTTCATTATAATTTTAAATATTCATATTAATTATTTTTTTGTTTATTTTTATATAAATATTAATTACAAAATAAATTGAGATAGACAAATATAATTTATATAAATTATTTTTCATCAAATAATTATTGATAAACTTTTTAAAATAAAAAAAAATTCAAAACAAAGAATTATTATATAGTAATATATTTTGCTTTTCTTCTGAATCATTTTAGGTTTTGTAATTATATTTTAATTGATATCTATCTTATTTATAATAGATTATAATTTATTTTTTGATCATTATTAGAATATTTATCAATAAAATTGTTTATATTGAATTTATATGATATATAAATATAATGATCATTATAACTAAATATTGTATTATCTTTTGAAAATAATTTAAAAATTATTATATTTTCAAAGGTTATAACCTTTGAAAATATCAAAAAATAAAAAAATAAATATTTTTTATTTTATTTTTTAAATATAAACTATAAACCACTAAATGCATACACAATTAAATCAGTATACTCCTAAACTCCATAATACCTATATACATAAACCATTAAACCGCTATATAATACATAATAATTAATAAATCAATTTTTATTTTTATTTATTATAATTTTAAATATTTATTTAATTATTTATTAGTTTATTTTTATAGAAATATTAATTACAAAATAAATTATGAGTAAGACAAATATAATTTAAATAATTTATTTTTAATCAAAAAATATATATTCGCTTATAAAAGAAGTAAATTTATTAATTTAATTTTTGATCATTATTATAATAACTATCAATAAAATTGTTTATATTGAATTTATATGATGTATGATTATTAATAATATTATAACTAAATATTATATTCACATTTCAGAAAATTTTAAATCTCAAAACCATTAAATTGGTATACATTAATAATAAATCATAAATCTCATTTTAATTTTTATTCAGCATAATTTAAAATTTTTATTTTATTTATTTATTAGTTTATTTTTATAGAAATATTAATTACAAAATAAATTAGTAGTGAGACAGATATAATTTAAATAATTTATATTTCATTAAAAAATATAAGCTTATAAAAATAGACACAATTTTAAAAATAAAAATTTATTATTTAGTAAAATATTTTAATTTGATTTTGTATCATTTTAGATTTTGCATTTATATTTTTATTTATATCATTCTTTTTAATAATAGTTTATTAATTATTTATTGATCATTATTATAATATCTATTAATAAAATTATTTATATTGAGTTTACATTATATATAATTATTAAGATTATTATAACTAAATATTATACTCACATTTAAAAAAAATTAAAAATTATTATATTTTAAAAGGTTATAACCTTCAAATTTAAAAAAAAACAAAAAATTAAATTTTTTGTTTTTTCATTCTTTAAATAAAAACTATAAATCACTAAAGGAATAAACACTTAAATCACTAAACCCCAAAATACTTAAACCATTAATACTTTATATCCTGAATAATAAATAAGAAATCTCACTTTTATTTGTATTCCTTATAATTTTAAACATTCATTTTAATTATTTTTTAGTTTATTTTTATAGAATTATAAATTACAAAATATATTATGAGGAAGATAAATATAATTTAAATAATATACTTTTAAGAACAAAAAATATAAACTTATAAAAAGAATCAAAACATGAAAAACATTATTATTTAGTAATTTATTTTACTTTGATTTTGAATACATTTAGGTTTTGAAATTTATTTTAAATAATATCTATATTATTAATAATACTTTATTAATTAATTTATTTATCATTAATATAATTTCTATAAATATAATTGTTTATATTTAATTTATATGATATATAATTATTAAAATTTTCAAAACTAATTATAGTATTCACATTTAAAAAAAATTAAAAATTGTTATATTTTCAAAGGTTATAACCTTCAAAATTTAGAAAAAATAACAAAAAATAAATTTTTTGTTATATCATTATTTAAATAAAACTTATAAACCATTAAATACCTAAACATATAAAACTCTAAACTCCTAAACCTCGAAGCCGCTAAATACATAAACATTTACACTCGTAAACCTTAAATATAATTTAAATAATTTATTGAAATATTAATTACAAAATAAGTTATGAGTGATACAAATATAATTTAAATAATTTATTTTTTATCAAAAAAATATATAATCTAATAAAATGAGGCAAAAACTAAAAAAAAAATTATTATTTAGTAATAAATTTACTTTGATTTTTAATCATTTTAGTTTTTGTAATTAAATTTTAATTTATATCTATCATATTAATAATAGTTTATTAATTTATTTTTTGATAATTGATATAATATCTATCAATAAAATTGTTTATATTTAGTTTATAATATATATTGTAATAATAATAATTATTATTATTATTAAATATTGTATTCATATATTTAAAAAATTTTAAAATTATTATATTTTCAAAGGTTATAATCTTTGAAAATTTTAAAAAATATCAAAAATAATTTATTTGTTATTTCATTCTTTAAATAAAACCTATATACCATTAATTGCCTAAATTATTAAATGAATAACTTCTAAATCTTAAAAACCCTAAATAGAAAATTTTTTTATTCAGATATATCCTAAATAATAAATAATAAATCCATTTTTATTTTTTAAATTATAATTTTAAGTATTCATTTTAATTTATTTATTTGTTTTATTTTATATAAATATTAATTACAAAATAAATTATGAGTTAGACAATTATAAATTATATAAATTATTTTTCATCAAAAAAAATATAGATACTGATTAAAAGAAAAAAAAATTAAAAACAAAATATTATTATATAATAATATAATTTGCATTGCTTCTGAATCATTATTGGTTTTGTAATTATATTTTAATTGATATCTATCTTATTAATAATAGATTATTAATTTATTTTTTGATCATTATTAGAATATTTATCAATAAAATTGTTTATATTGAATTTATATGATATTTAAATATAATGATTATTATAACTATATATTGAATTCACTTTTGAAAAAAATTTTAAAATTATTATATTTTCAAAGGTTATAAACCTTTTAAAAATGTGAGAAAATAAAAAAAATAAATGTTTTGTTATTTCTTTTTTAAATAAAACCTAAAACCACTTAATGCATACACAGTTAAATCAGTAAACTTCTAAACCTCATAATGCCTAAATACATAAAATGTTAAACCGCTATATACTACTTAATAATTAATAAATCTAATTTTTATTTCTATTTATTAAAATTTTAAATATTCATTTTAATTATTTATTAGTTTATTTTTATATAATTATTTATTATAAATTAAATTGTGAGTGCGACTTATATATTTTAATAAATTTATTTTTAATCAAAAAAATATATGCTTATAAAAGATGTAAAAATTTAAAAATTAAAAATTATTATGGTGTAATATATTTTACTTTAATTTTGAATCAATTTGGGTTTTGTAATTATTATTTAATTAATATCAATATTTTTATTAATAGTTTATTAATTAATATATTTTTTTGTTATTTCATTGTTTAAATAAAACCTATAAACACTAAATGCCTAAACACTTAAATCAATAACTCCTAAATCTCTAAAACCCTAAATAATAAATAATAATCCTTTTAAACCGGTAACCCTAAATAATAAATAATAAATCTTAATATTATTATTTTTCATTATAATTTTAAATATTCATTTTTATTATTTATTTGTTTATTTTTATATAAATATTAATTACAAAATAAATTATTAGTTAGACAAATATAATTTATATAAATTATTTTTCATCGAAAAATATAGATAAACATAAAAAAAGAATAAAAAATTTAAAACTAAAATTTATTATATAGTAATATATTTTGCTCTCCTTCTGAATCATTTTAGGTTTTGTAATTATATTTTAATTGATATCTATCTTATTAATAATTATTTCTTAATTTATTTTTTGTTCATTATTAGAATATATATCAATAAAATTATTTATATTGAATTTATATGATATATAAATATAATGATTATTATAACTAAATATTGAATTTACTTTTGAAAAAAATGTAAAAATTATTATATTTTCAAAGGTTATAAACTTTGAAAATATTAAAAAATAATAAAAATAAATGTTTTGTTATTTTATTTTTTAAATAAAACCTAAAACCACTTAATGCATACACAATTAAATCAGTAAACTTCTAAACCTCATAATGCCTTAATACATAAATCGTTAAACCATTATATACTACTTAATAATTAATAAATCTAATTTTTATTTCTATTTACTAAAATTTTAAATATTCATTTTAATTATTTATTAGTTTATTTTTATATAATTATTTATTATAAATTAAATTATGAGTGCGACTTATATATTTTAATAAATTTATTTTTAATCAAAAAAAAATATGCTTATAAAAGATGTAAAAATTTAAAAATTAAAAATTATTATCGTGTAATATATTTTACTTTAATTTTGAATCAATTTGGGTTTTGTAATTATTGTTTAATTAATATCAATATTTTTATTAATAGTTTATTAATTTAAATTTTGATCACTATTATATTATCTATCAATAAAATTATTTATATTGAATTTATATGATATATAATTATTAATATTATTATAACTAAATATTGCATTCACATTACTAAAAATTTTAAATATTATTATATTTTCAAAGGTTATAACCTAAGAAAATGAGAAAAAATTACAATTTTTTTTGTTATTTTAATGTGTTTACAAAACCTATAAGCCACTAAATACCTAAAAACATAAATTGCTAAACTCCTAAATGACAAAACATCTAAATACATAAACCATTAAACAGGTGTACATTAATAAAAAATCATAGATTTAAATTTAATTTTTATTAAGTATAATTATAAATTTTTATTTTAATTATTTATAAGTTTATTTTTATAGAAATATTAATTACAAAATAAATTATTAGAGAGACATTTCTATTTTAAATAATTTATTTTTCATCAAAAAAATATATATCCATATAAAAAAAGGGAAAATTTTAAAAACAAAAATTTATTATTTAGTAATATATTTTATTTTTATTTTAAATCATTTTAGATTTTGCAATTATAGTATTATTTATATCATTCTTAATAATAATAGTTTATTAATTTTTTATTGATCATTATTATAATATCTATTAGTAAAATTATTTATATTTAGTTTACATTATATATAATTATTAAGATTATTATTATTGAATATTATATTCACATTTAAAAATATTAAAAAATAATATAATTTCAAAGGTTACCTTCAAAAATTAAAAAAAATCAAAAAATTAAATTTTTTATTTTTTCATTCTTTAATTAAAAACTATAAATCACTTAAGGCCTAAACACTTAAATAACTAAACCCCAAAATGCCTAAATACTTAAACCATTAAACTAGTATATCATTAATAATAAATAATAAATCTTAATTTTATTTGTATTCATTATAATTTTAAATATTCATTTTAATTATTTATTAGTTTATTTTTATAGAATTATAAATTAAAAATAAATTATGAGGAAGACAAATATAAATTATATAATTTACTTTTAATAACAAAAAATATAAACTTATAAAAAGAAGCAAAACATCAAAGAAAGTATTATTTTGTATTATATTTTACTTTGATTTTGAATAAATTTATGTTTTGCAAATATATTTAAAATAATATCTATCTCATTAATAATAGTTTATTAATTTTTTTTTGATCATTAATATAATATATTTCAATATAATTGTTTATATTGAATTTACATGATATATAATTATTAAGATTATCATAACTAAATATAGTATTCACATTTAAAAAAAATTAGAAAATTGTTATAGTTTCAAAGGTTATATCCTTCAAAAATAAGAACAAATAACGAAATTTTTTTTTGTTATTTTATTTTTTAAATAAAACCTATAAACTACTAAATGCCTAAACACTTAAATCACTAAATTCTTAAATCCCAAAACTCCTAAATATATAATCTTTTAAACCTGGTTTATTTTATCTTATTAATAATAGTTTTATTTAATATCTATGTTATTAATATATTTTACTTTGATTTTGAATCATTTTAGGTTTTGCAAATAATTTTATTTAATATCTATCATATTATTAATAGTTTATTAATTTATTTTATTATCGGCATCATAATATCTATAAAAAATATATTTATATTGAATTTACATAATATATAATTATTTAGATTATTATAACAAAATAATATTTTAATATTTAAAAAAAATTTAAAATTTTTTATGTTTTCTATGGTTATATAACCTTTGAAAATAAGAAAAAATAAAAAAATAAATGTTTTGTATTTATATTTTTAAATAAAATCTATAAACCACAAAATACCTAAATTCTTGATGACTAAACTTATAAACCCCGAAGCCCATAAATACATAAGCCTTTAAATTAGTATACTCTAAATAATAAATAATAAATCTCATTTTTATTAGTATTCATTATAAATTTAAATATTCATTTTAATTATTTATCAGTTTATTTTTATAGAAATATTAATTACAAAATAAATTATTAGTGAGACAGATATAATATAAATAATTTATTTTTCATCAAAAAAATATAAGATCATAAAAAGAGACTAAATTTTAAAATAAAATATTATTATTTAGTAATTTATTTTAACTTAATTTTGAATAATTTTACATTTTGCAATTATATTTTAATTTATATCATTCTAATTAATAATAGTTTATTAATTTATTTATTGATCATTATTATAATATGTATTAATAAAATTATTTATATTGATTTTACATTATATATAATTAACAAGATTATTATAACTAAAATTAGATAAAATAACTTAAGGCATAAACACTTAAATGACTAAACCCCAAAACACCTAAATACTTAAACCATTAAACATGTATATCGTGAATAATAAATAATAAATAATAAATCTCAATTTTATTTGTATTCATTATAATTTTAAATATTTATTTTAATTATTTATTAGTTTATTTTTATAAAATTATAAATTACAAAATAAATTATGAGGAAGAGAAATAAAATTTAAATAATTTATTTTAATAAAAAAAATATAAACTTATAAAAAAAGAAAAATATTAAAAAAAATTATTATTTAGTATTATATACTTTTATTTTGAATAAATTTATATTTTGCAAATATATTTTAAATAATATCTATCTTATTAATAATAGTTTATTAATATATTTATTGATCATTATTATAATATCTAGCAATGTGATTATTTATATTGAATTTAAATGACTTATATTTATTAAGATTATTATAACTAAATATTATATTTACATTCAAAAAAATTTTTGAAATTTTTATATTTTCAAAGGTTTAACCTTCAAAAATTAGAAAAAAAAATAAAAATAAATATTTTGTTATATCTTTGTTTAAATAAAACTTATAGACCACTAAATGCCTAAACACTTAAATCTATAAACACATAATAATAAAAGCCCCTAAATACTTAAAACTTTAAACTCGTAAACCTTTAATATAATTTAAATAATTTATTTTTCATCAAAAAAAATATTAGCTTATAAAAAGAAGCAAAAACTAAAAAACAAAAATTATTATATGGTAATAAATTTTACTTTGATTTTGAATAATTTTAGGGTTTGCAATTATATTTTAATTTATATCTATCATATTAATAATAGCATATTAATTTTTTTTTTGATAATTGATATCATATCTATCAATAAAAGTGATTATATTAGTTTATATTATATATAATTATAATGATTCTTATTACTAAATATTGTATTCACATTTTTAAAAAAATTTAAAATTATTATATTTTCAAAGGTTAAAACCTTTGAAAATGTGAGAAAAAATCAAAAATAATTTTTTTTTATTTCATTGTTTAAAGAAATCCTATAAATTACTAAATGCCTAAACACTTAGGTCAATAAATCCAAAATCTTGAAAACCCTAAATAGGTAATCCTTTTAAACTCGTATACCCTAAATAATTAATAATAAATCTCAATATTATTTTTTTCTTTATAAGTTAAAATATTCATTTATTTATTTATTCATTTATTTTTTTTAAATATTTATTATAATACAAATTATGAGTTAGATAAATATAATTTATATACATTATTTTTCATCAAAATATATAGATAAACTTATAAAAAGAAGAAAAAAATTTAAAACAAAAATTTATTATATAGTAATATATTTTGATTTCCTTCTGAATCATTTTAGGTTTTGTAATTATATTTTAATTGATATCTATCTTATTAATAATAGATTATTAATTTATTTTTTGATCATTATTATTATATTTATCAATAAAATTATTTATATTGAATTTACCTGAAATATAAATATAATGATTATTATAACTAAATATTGAATCACTTTTGAAAAAAATTTAAAAATCATTATATTTTCAAAGGTTATAACATTTGAAAATATCAAAAAATAATAAAAATAATTTTTTGTTTATTTATTTTTTAAATAAAATCTATAACCATTAAATACATACATAGTTAAATCACTAAACTCCTAAACCTCGTAATGCCTAAATACATAAACCATTAAACCGCTATATTCTACTTAATAATTAATAAATCTAATTATTTAGGGTATACCGGTCTAATTTAAATTAGATCTGACTTACTAATAATTTATTTTGTATTTAATATTTCTATAAAAATAAACTGAAAATTAATTAAAATAAAAATTTAAAATTATACTGAATAAAAATTAAAATGATATTTATGATTTATTATTAATGTATACTAGTTTAAGGGTTTAAGTATTTAGAGGTTTTGTATTTTAAAAGTTTAGTGATTTAGGTTTTTAGGCATTTAGTGGTTTATAGGGTTTATTTAATCAATAAAATAACAATAAAATTGTTTGAAATATAAATACAATATTTAGTTATAATAATATTAGTAATTATATATGATATAAATTCAATATAAATAATTTTATTGATATATATTATAATAATGATCAAAAATTAAATTAATAAACTACTAAAAATAACATAGATATTAATTAAAAAATATTTACAAAAGCCAAATTGATTCAAAATTAAAGTAAAATATATTACTGGATAAAAATTTTAAATTTTTAAATTTTTAAATTTTTACTTCTTTTATAAGCGTATATATATTTTTTGAATAAAAATTGATTATTTAAATTATATTTGTCGCACTTATAATTTATTTTATAATAAATATTTTTATAAAAATAAACTAATAAATAATTAAAATGAATATTTAAAACTATAATAAATAGAAATTAAAATTAGATTTATTAATTATTATGTATTATATAGCAGTTTAATGGTTTATGTATTTAGGTATTACGGGGGTTAGGTGTTTATTGATTTAATAGTGTATGAAATTAGTGGTTTACAAGTTTAATTTAAAAAATAAAATAACAAAACATTTATTTTTATTATTTTTTGATATTTTCAAAGGTTAACCTTTGAAAATATAATAATTTTTAAATTTTTTCAAAAGTGAATTCAATATTTAGTTATAATAATCATTATATTTATATATCATATAAATTCAAAATAAACAATTTAGTGATAAATATTCTAATAATGATCAAAAATAAATTAATGAACAATTATTAAAAAGATAGATATCAATTAAAATATAATTACAAAACATAAAATGATTCATAAGCAAACCAAAATATATTACTATATAATAATTTTTTGTTTTAAAATTTTTTTAATTTTAAAAAGTCTATCTATATTTTTTTGATTAAAAAAAATTTACATAAATTATATTTGTTTAACTCATAATTTATTTTTAATTATTATTTATATAAAAATAAAAAATTAATAATTAAAATGAATATTAAAAATTATAATGAAAAAAAAATGAGATTTATTATTTATTATTTAGGGTATACCATTTTTATTTATGTTATATCTGTCTCACTAATAATTTATTTGTATTTAATATTTCTATAAAAATAAATTGATAAATAATTAAAATAAAAATATAAAATTATACTGAATAAAAATTAAAATGAGATTTATGATTTATTATAAATGTATACCAATTTAATGGTTTAAATATTTTGAGGTTTTGTCATTTAGGAGTTTAGCGTTTTATGTTTTTAGGCATTTAGTGATTTATAGGTTTTATTTAAACTATATTATAACAAAAAAAAATTTGTAATTTTTTGTCATTTTCAAATGTTATAATCTTAGAAAATATAATAATATTTAAAAGCTTTTGAAATTTGAATACAATATTTAGTTATAATAATTTTAAAAATTCTATATCATATAAAATAAATATAAACAATTTTATTCATAGATTTTATAATATTGATCAAAAATTAAATTAAATTAACCTATTTTATAATAAGATAGATGATTAATTAAAAAAAAAATTACAA
>JAREIK010002713.1:565486-644354 GCA_029783825.1 Sapria himalayana
TAAATGAAAAAACCTCTAAATACTTAAAATATTAAACTAGTATACATTAATAATAATTCATAAATCTGATTTTAATTTTTATTTAGTATATTTTTAAATTTTTATTTTAATAATTTATCTGTTTATTTTTATAGAAATATTAATTAAAAAATAAATTATTAATGAGACAAATCTAATTTTAATTAGACTGGTATACCCAAAATAATAAACAATAAATCTCAATATTTTTTTTTCATTTTAATTTTAAATATTGATTTTAATTATTTATTTATTTATTTTTATATAAATATTAATCAAAAAATAAATTATGAGTTAGACAAATATAATTTATATAAATTTATTTTTATCAAAAAAATATGGATAAACTTTTTAAAAGAAAAAAAAAATTTCAAACAACAAATTATTATTTAGTAATATATTTTGCTTTTCTTTTAAATCATTTTAGTTTTTGTAATTATATTTTAATTGATAATTATCTTATTAATAATAGATTATTAATTAATTTTTTGATCATTATTAGAATATTTATCAATAAAATTATTTATATTGAATTTATATGATATATAAATATAATGATAATTATAACTAAATATTGTATTTACATTTTAAAAAAAATTAAAAATTATTATATTTTCAAAGGTTATAACCTTTGAAAATATCAAAAAATAATAAAATTTTTATTATTATTATTTTATTTTTTAAATAAAACCTATAAACCACTAAATGCATACACAGTTAAATCAGTAAACTCTTAAACCTCATAATTCCTAAATACATAAACTATTAAACCGCTATATACTACTTAATAATTAATAAATCTAATTTTTATTTCTATTTATTATAATTTTAAATATTCATTTTAATTATTTATTAGTTTATTTTTATATAAATATTTATTACAAATTAAATTATGAGAGCGACATATATATTTTAATTAATTTATTTTTAATAAAAAAAAATTCATGCTTATAAAAGAAGTAAAAATTTAAAAATTAAAATTATTATCCAGTAACATATTTTACTTTAATTTTGAATCAATTTGGGTTTTGTAAATATTTTTTAATTAATATCAATCTTTTTATTAATAGTTTATTAATTTAAATTTTGATCATTATTATATTATCTATCAATAAAATTGTTTATATTGAATTTATATGATATATAATTATTAATCTTATTATAACTAAATGCCTATAAACTTATAAACCACTAAATGCCTAAAAACATAAATTGCAAAATCCTAAACGACAAAACCTTTAAATACTTAAACTATTAAACAGGTGTACAATAATAAAATAATCATAAATCTCAATTTAATTTTTATTAAGTATACTTTTAAATTTTTATTTGAATTATTTATCAGTTTATTTTTATGGAAATATTAATTACAAAATAAATTATCTGTTAGACAGATCTAATTTAAATAATTTATTTTTCATCAAAAAATATATATATCCTGATAAAAAGAGGCAAAATTTTAAAAACAAAAATTTATTATTTAGTAATATATCTTATTTTTATTTTGAATCATTTTAGATTTTGAAATTTTAATTTAATTTATATCATTCTTATTAATAATAGTTTATTAATTTTTTATTGATCATTATTATAATATCCATTAATAAAATTATTTATATTGAGATTACATTATATATAATTATTAAGATTATTATTAATGAATATTATATTCACATTTAAAAAAAATTAAAAATTATTATAATTTCAAAGGTTATAACCTTCAAAAATTAAAAAAATTAAAAAAATTCAAAAAATTAAATTTTTTTATTTTTTCATTCTATAAATAAAAACTATAAATCACTTAAAGCCTAAACACTTAAATCACTAAACCCCAAAAGACCTTAATACTTAAACCATTAAACTGGTATATCCTGAATAATAAATAATAAATCTTTATTTTATTTGTATTCATTATCACTTTAAATATACATTTTAATTATTTATTAGTTTTTTTATAGAATTATAAATTAAAAATAAATTATGAGGAAGACAAATATAATTTAAATAATTTACTTTTAATAACAAAAAATAAAACTTATAAAAAGAAGTAAAACAACAAAGAATGTATTATTTTGTAAAATATTTTACTTTGATTTTGAATAAATTTTCGTTTATTAAATATATTTAAAATAATATCTATCTTATTAATAATAGTTTATTAATTTTTTTTTGATCATTAATATCATATATTTCAATATAATTATTTATATTGAATTTACATGATATATAATTATTAAGATTATCATAACTAAATATAGTGTTCACATAAAAAAAAATTTAAAAATTGTTATATTTTCAAAGTTTATAAACTTAAAAAATGAGAAAAAGTAACAAAAATAATTTTTTTGTTATATCATTATTTAAATAAAACTTATAAACCATTAAATGCCTAAATACATAAATCTCTAAACTTCTAAACCCCGAAGCCCCTAAATACCTAAACCTTTAAACTCGTAAACCTTAAATATAATTTAAATAATTTATAGAAATATTAATTACAAAATAAATTATGAGTGAAGAATATAATTTAAATAAAATATTTTTCAACAAAAAGAAATATAAGCTTATAAAATGAAGCAAAAACTTAAAAAAAATTATTATTTAGTAATAAATTTTACTTTGATTTTGAATCATTTTAGTTTTTTAATTATATTTTAATTTATATCTATCATATTAATAATAGTTTATTAATTTATTTTTTTTGAAAATTGATAAAATATTTTCAATAAAATTTTTTATATTAGTTTATATTATATATAGTTATAATAATAATTATTAATAACTATTGTATTCACATTTTTTAAAAAAATTTAAAATTATTATATTTTCAAATGTCATGACATTTACAAATTTGAAAAAATATCAAAAATAAATTTTTTGTTATTTCATTGTTTAAATAAAAGCTATAAACCATAAAATGACTAAATACTTAAATCAATTTCTTCTAAATCTCGAAAACCCTAAATAGGTATATTTTTTAAACAGGTATATCCTAAATAATAAATAATAAATCTCATTTTTATTTTTTTCTTTATAATTTTAAATATTCATTTTAATTATTTATTAGTTTATTTTTATATAAATATTAATTAAAAAATAAATTATTAGTTAGACAAATATAATTTATATAAATTAATTTTCAACAAAAAAAAATATAAACTTATTAAAAGAAGAAAAAAATTAAAAACAAAAAATTATTATATAGTAATATATTTTACTTTGTTTCTGAATCATTTTATGTTTTGTAATTATATTTTAATTGATATCTAACTTATTAATAATAGATTATTAATTTATTATTTGATCATTATTAGAATATTTATCAATAAAAATATGTTTATGATATATAGATTTAATAATTATTATAACTAAATATTGTATTCACTTTTGAAAAAAATTATAAAATTATTATATTTTCAAAGATTATAACCTTTGAACATGTGAAAAAACAAAAAATATATATATTTTTTATTATTTCATTGTTTAAATAATACCTATAAATCACTAAATGCCTAAACACTTAAATCACTTAACTACAATATCTTGATAACCCAATATAGATAATCATTTAAATGGGCATACCCTAAATAATAATTAATAAATCTCATTTTTATTTGTTTTCAATATAATTTAAAAAATTCATTTTGATTGTTTAGTTGTTTATTTATATATATATATTATTTATAAAATAAATTATGAGTTAAAAATATAATTTATAAAAATTATTTTTCATCAAAAAATAGACTAGTTTATAAAAAGAATAAAAATTTAAAAATAAATTATTATTATTAAGTGATATATTTTGCTTTGCTTATGAATCATTTTAGGTTTTGATATTATATTTTTAATAATATCAATCTTATTCATAATAGATTTTTAATTTATTTTTTGATAATTCTTAGAATATCTATCAATAAAATTGTTTATATTGAATTTATATGAAATATAATTATTATGATTATTATAAATAAATATTGTATTCACTTATGAAAAAAATTTAAAAATTATTATATTTTCAAAGGTTTTAATCTTAAAAAATGAGAAAGAATACAAAAAATAAATTTTTTGTTATTTCTTTTTTAAATAAAACCTATAGACCACTAAATGTTTACGTACTTAAATCAGTAGCTGATAGAACCTAAAAGCCCTAAATACATAAACCTTATAACAGCTGTATACTACTTTATAAATAATAAATCTCATTTTTATTTCTATTTATTATAATTTTAGATATTCATTTTAAATATTTATATTTTAATTTTTAGAAAAATTAATTATAAAATAAATTTCGAGTGTGACAGATATTATTTAAATAATTTATTTTTAATCATAAAAAAGTATAAGCTTATAAAAAGATGGAAAAATTTAAAAATTAAATATTATTATTTAGTAATATATTTTTATTTGATTTTGAATCATTTTGTGTTATGTAAATATATTTTAATTAATATTTATATTATTAATAATAGTTTATTAATTTAATTTTTGTTCATTATTATCATATCTATCATTAAAATTATTTATATTGAATTTATATGATATATAATTATTAAGATTAATATAATTATACATGATATTCACATTTCAAAAGATTTTAAAAATTATTTTATTTTCAAAGGTTATAACCTTTTAAAATCTAAAAAAAATCAAAAAAAAAATTTATTTTTAATATATAAATAAAACCTATATACAACTAAATGGCTAAAAACATAAATTACTAAACTCCTAAACGTCAAAACCCCTAAACAATCGATCCATTAAACTGATATACCAAATATAATTGTTGGGCAATTGTGTTTCCACGGTAGTGAGATTGAGATACAGAAACACAGAAACAACATAAAACAAGCAATATATATATCCCAATTCAGCAACCATCCATGATAGAATCAAAAAATGTGAAATAAATACCGAAAATAACTTGGTTCGCTAGTCGCTCAGTACGACTAGCTAAATCTACCAGAAAATGCTTATGTGTTATAGATTAAAGCAACAGAAATGTCTTACACTATGTAGCTCACAGAATAGTCGTGATAAATCGCACAGAGAGAAAAGAGAGAGACGATGAACAATTCCACGAGTCCAAAAACAGCCACCCGAAAATAATATTACAAAACATTTTATATTAAAATTTCTCTCGGTTCATTTAACCGAAGCGGGTCGGATCATGAGATGGGTCAGGCTCTATTGTAATTTCGGCCCGCTGTCCGGTCAGGGAGACCTCCATTATTGTGCTACTACTGCATCCCCGACCTCTTAATATTTCCTTTCCTACACTTACATGAAAATATTAAAAAAGAAAAATTATTTGGTTATACAAATAGATTATCAAAAAATAAATTACATTTACAACAATAATAAATCTTAAATCTCATTTTAATTTGTATTCATTATAATTTTAAATATTCATTTTAAATATTTATTAGTTTATTTTTTATATAAATATTAATTACAAAATAAATAATTAGTCAGAAAAATATAATATTAATAATTTACTTTTAATAAAAAAATATATAATTTTATAAAAAGAAGTAAAATTTAAAAAAAAAAATTATTATTTCGTAATTAATTTTACTTTGATTTTGTATCATTTTAGATTTTGTAATTATATTTTAATTTATATCTATCATATTAATAATAGTTTATTATTTTATTTTTTGATAATTGATATCATATCTATCAATAAAATTATTTTTAATTAGTTTATATTATATATAATTATAATGATAATTATTTCTAAATATTTTATTCACATTTTAAAAAAATTTTGAGATTATTATATTTTCAAATGTTATAACCTCTGAAAATGTGAAAAAATAACAAAAATAATTTTTTTGTTATTTCATTGTTTAAATAAATCCTATAAACCACTAAATGCCTAAATACATAAATCAATAAATCCTAAATCTCGAAAACCCTAAATAGATAATCATTTTAAACCGGTATACCCTAAATAATAAATAATAAATCTCAATATTATTTTTTTCATTATAATTTAAAATTTTCATCTTAATTATTTTTTCGTTTATTTTTATATGATTATTAATTACAGAATAAATTGAGTTTGACAAATATAATTTATATAATTATTTTTCATCAAAAAAATATAGATAAACTTTTTAAAAGAAAAAAAATTCAAAACAAAAAAATATTATATATTAATATATTTTGCTTTATTTCTGAATCATTTTAGGTTTTGTAATTATATTTAAATTGATATCTATCTTATTAATAATAGATTATTAATTTATTCTTTGATCTTTATTAGAATATTTACCAATAAAAATATTTATATTGAATTTATATGATATATATAAATATAATGATTATTATAACTAAATATAGTATTCACTTTTGAAAAAATTTAAAAATTATTATATTTTCAAAGGTTATAACCTTTGAAAATATCAAAAAATAAAAAAAAATAATTTTTTGATATTTTTTTTAAATAATGCCTCTAAACAACTAAATGCATACATAGTTAAATCAGTAAACTCCTAAACCCTGTAATGCCAAAATACATAAACCATTAAACCCCTATATGCTACTTAATAAATAATAAATCTAATTTTTAATTCTATTTATTATAATTTTAAATATTAATTTTAATTATTTATTTCTACATTTTTATAGAAATATTTATTACACAATAAATTATGAGTGAGACAAATATAATTTTAAAAAATATATGTGCTTATAAAAGAAGTAAAAATTTAAAAATTTAAAATTATTATCTAGTAATATATTTTTCTTTAATTTTGAATCAATATCGGTGTTGTAAATATTTTTTAATTAATATCTATCTTTTTATTAATAGTTTATTAATTTAATTTTTGATCATTATTATATTATCTATCAATAAAATTGTTAATATAGAATTTATATGATATATAATTATTAAAATTATTATAACTAAATATTGTATTCGCATTTCAAAAAATTGTAAATATTATTATATTTTCAAAGGTTATAACATATGAAAAAGATAACAAATTATAGAAACTTTTTTTGTTATTTTATTTTCTAAATAAAACCTATAAACCACTAAAAGCCTAAAAACATAAATTGCTAAACTCATAAACGATATAACCTCTAAATACTTATTCCATTAAACTGGTATAAATTAATAATAAATCATAAATTTCATTTTAATTTTTATTCAGTATAATTTTAAATTTTTATTTTAATTATTTATCAGTTTATTTTTATAGAAATATTAATTACAAAATAAATTATTAGTGAGACAGATCTAATTTAAATTAAAATAGTATTTCTAAATAATAAATCTCAATAATATTTTTTTTCATTATAATTTTAAATATTCATTTTAATTATTTATTTGTTTATTTATATATAAATATTAATTAAAATGTAAATCGAGCTAGACAAAAATAATTTATATAAATTAATTTTCATCAAAAAAATATGGATAAACTTTTTAAAAGAAAAAAAATTTTCAAAACAAAAAATTATTATATAGTAATATATTTTGGTTCGCTTCTGAATAATTTTAGGTTTTGTAATTCTATTTTAATTGATATCTATCTTATTAATAATAGAATATTAATTTATTCTTTGATCATTATTAGAATATTTCTCAATAAAAATAAGTATATTGAATTTATATGATATATAAATATAATGATTATTATAACTAAATATTGTATTCGCTTTTGAAAAAAATTTAAAAATTATTATATTTTTAAAGGTTATAACATTTCAAAATATCAAAAAATAAAAAAAAACTTTTTTGATATTTTTTTTAAATAGCACCTATAAACCAGTAATTGCATGCACAGTTAAATAAGTAAACTCCAAAACCCCGTAATGCCTAAATACATAAACCATTAAACCACTATATACTACTTAATAATTATTAAATCAATATTTAATTCTATTTATAATATTTTTAAATATTCATTTTAATTAATTATTAGTTTATTTTTATAGAAATATTTATTACAAAATAAATTATGAGTGCGACAAATATAATTTAAAAAATATACATGCTTATAATTGAAGTAAAAATTTAAAAATTAAAAATTGTTATCTAGAAATATATTTTACTATAATTTTTAATCAATTTGGGTTTTGTAATTATTTTTTAATTAATATCTATCTTAATATTAATAGTTTATAAATTTAATTTTGATCATTATTATAATATATATCAATAAAATTCTTTATATTGAATTTATATTATATATACTTATTAATATTATTATAACTAAGTATTGTATTCACATTTTAAAAAATTGTAAATATTACTATATTTTCAAAGGTTATAACCTATGAAAATAAGTAAAAATTCTAGAAAGTTTTTTTGATATTTTATTTTTTTAAATAAAATGTATAAACCACTAAAAGCCTAAAAACAAAAATTGCTAAAATCCTAAATGAAAAAACCTCTAAATACTTAAACCATTAAACTGGTATACAGTAATAATAAATCATAAATCTCATTTTAAATATTATACAGTATTATTTAAAATCTTTATTTTAATTATTTATCAATTTATTTTTATTGAAATATTAATTACAAAATAAATTATTAGTTAGACAGATCTAATTTATATTAAAATAGTATCCTTAAATAATAAATAATAAATCTCATTTTTTTCATTATAATTTTAAATATACATTTTAATTATTTATTTGTTTATTTATATATAAATATTAATTACAAAATAAATTGAGCTCGACAAATAAAATATAAATTATTTTTCATCAAAAAATGATAGAGAAACTTTTTAAAAGAAAAAAAATTTTCAAAACAAAAAATTATTATATAGTAATATATTTTGCATTGCTTTTGAAAATTTTTGGTTTTCTAATTATATTTTAATTGATATCTATCTTATTAATAATAGATTATTAATTTATTTTTTGATCATTATTAGAATATTTATCAATAAAATTGTTTATATAGAATTTACATGTTATATAATTATAAAGATTATTATAACTAAATATTATATTTAAATTTCAAAATAATTTAAAAATTATTATATTTTTAAAGGTTATCATCTTTGAAAATGAGATAAAATCACAAAAATAAATTTTTTGTTATTTTATTGTTTATATAAAACCTATAAACTACTAAATGCCTAAACACTTAAATCATTAAACTCCTAAACCCCAAAACCCCAAAACCTTTAAATACTTAAACATTTAAACCATCTTTAAAGGTTTAAGTATTTATAAATAATATATAAATATTTATCAATAAATAATAGTTTATTAATTTATTTTTTGATCATTATAATATTTATATTTATATTTAGTTTATTAATATCTTTAAATAAAATTGTTTATTTTTAATTTACATGTTATATAATTATTAAGTTTATTATAACTAAATATTGTATTCACATTTGAAAAAAATTTAAAAATTATTATATTTTATAAAGGTTATACCCTTGAAAATTGATAAAAAATTTGAAAAATAATTTTTTTATTATTTCATTATTTAAATAAAACATATAAACTACTAAATGCCTAAATACTTAAATCACTAAACTCCTAATCTCCTAAATACTTAAACCATTAAACTGGTATACCCAAAATAATTAATCATAAATCTCATTTTATTTGTATTCTTTATAATTTTAATATTCATTTTAATTATTTATTAGTTTATTTTTATAGAAATATTAATTGAAAAAAAAAATTATGAATGAGACAAATATAATTTAAATAATTTATTTTCATAAAAAAATGTATATGCTTATCAAAAGAATCAAAAATTTAAAAATAAAAAATTATTATTTAGTAATATATATTTTACTTTGATTTTGAATCATTTTAGGTTTTGAAGATATATTTTAATTAATATCTATCTTATTAATAATAGTTTAGTAATCTATTTTATGATCAGTATTATAATATTGATCAATAAAATTATTTATATTGAATTTACATGATATTTAATTTTTATGATTATTATAATTAAATATTGTATTAACATTTGAAAAAAAATTAAAAATTATAATATTTTCAATGGTTATAACCTTGAAAATGAGAAAAATCATAAAAACAATTTTTTTGTTATTTAATTATTTAAATAAACCCTATAAACCACAAAATACCTAAATACTTAAATTACTAAACTTCTAATGCCCGATACTAGTGCACCACACACACATAGTGACGGACCATGGTACACACGTGCACATATTCTTGTCAATTTTGGTGTAGCATTTAGAGGGGCCAGAAAGTCCTGGAAGCAGCTAGAGGTATGGGCCACCAGCTTGTAGAGGGCCCCACTAGAAAGCCGAGATGATAACATCCAGACAACTGACGAGACCGAGTAAAGTGGTCGTGAGTAAACCCATGAGTAACTAAGAGTGGGTCCCACTAGCCCTATTAGGTAGCATAGAAGGCCACCCAACGTCGCCCAATAGGAGAAGCGGGTAATCCATAATTAATAGGAGAGCCGGCAAAATCTGAAGCATCACCAAGCAGGGCCAGTAAGCAATGCAGTCCAGACCAGCCACACAGGAGCCAAAGATTCAAACTTGTAGTTTCTGTTTGTAGTTTTATTTGTATTTTGGACTTTGTATGCACCGTGTACTTGTAAAGACGGATCATTAAATACTCACAAACACAATCTTGTCCGTTCTCTATAAACATGCAATGTGGGCAACCGAACCCATCAGTATCTCTAAATGGGGCCCACTAATGAATTTTGTAAATAAACATTAGGTGATGCTACACTCCCGGGAGCAGAAGACCCATCTTTATAGCATTTTGTAATTTTACTTGTATTCTAGATTGGTTGTACGCAAATATAATTAGACTATAAGATGGACCTCATCACACAGGCACACCGATGCATGCATATTTTTAGATATTTTGTCGGTGATACATATAGCCACTTCTTGTAGCTCGAGGAGGAAGCATTCTAACCCAGGAGATACTCTTTTGAGGATCATTGGAGCAAAAGAATGTGGAATTCAAAGGTAAGAATGAATTGACAAAGTGTCGTAGATATGGACTTGTAGATTTATGGGCATTCAGTTTTACATGTATTCCATTTCATAGCAATGACATAGGCAAACGCTTGATGCTGCATGTCACACACATGCACGATCTTATATTTGCATAGTTTTAATATGGTGCATCATTATGGTTCCTCAAAAAGGATTGGAAAAATCCGAATGGAAAGGACGCAATGCGCATAATTATTCAATGCCAACTCTGAAGTCCGGGAATGCCAGGTGATTTTAGTTCTATTCGTAAGCTTGGAATTATTTGGCATTATGTTTTATTATGTATTTTATGCATAGAATCATTAAGGTGCATAGGATTTGGTGGGCTCGCCTAAATTAGTCAGCTTTTTAGGCTCTTGTAAGTTGTGTGCCTAAATGATAACTAAAGTGTGTATTTTCCAAAAAAAACAAAAAAAAACCATAAACCTTAAACATTAAATCCTAAGCCTTAAACCATAAACTATAACCCTAATCCATAAACCATAAATCCTAAATCTCATGTTTTCCACTTTTATAATCAAATGACTAATTGTTAAATTTAAATTAAAATTCACAACTTTTAGGAATGTCACAGATTTATCTTTTTGTATATGTAACACAAAGTCATGACTCAAGGGTTGAGTTATGAATTCAGTCTCTTTCTTGCTTTAGATTATTGTAACATTAGCAATGGTTATGATTGTATATTTTGTCTATAGAACACAAAATAATATCGATGAGAATATGCCATAACTTGTGTCTCTATGTTGAACATATTGTTATGGCACTAAGAATTATCATGATTGCATATATAATCACTATAATACTAGGTCACAGTATTGGATATGACAATAGCTTGTGCATTTTATCTTTATATTGCAAAGTCATTGCACTAGGAATGATTGTAACTTTGGACATTCCTCAAGGGCAAAAGTAATGACCCTAGAAATAGTTAAAGCTCAAGTACTCCTCTTTATAACTTTCTATCGCTAAAATTCTTGGGATTGGAAATATCACCATGCCTTTTTCCTTTGATTTGTGACCTCAAGTGTCAATATGCAAGACTAATATTTTGAGCAATGATTAGAACCTTTTATACATTTGAATATGATTCATTTACACCTTTTTGGCTATTGTAACCTTGTATACATAACTCATTTGATATAAAAAGAAGAAATGATACTTTTCATATCCATGAGGATATAAAAAAAGGCTTAGACATGATAATAAAATAAATTTTTTGATTCTTGATTCAAAGAGAGCTCATACTTCTTGCCCTTCTCAAATCACCATGGGGCTAGTTTGTTCTAATAGGCTACAAGGTGGTTATTTTTTTAGATGTGAACTATGTTTTAAAAAAAGTGCTTTGAGTGTGTGCATGACAGATATTTTATAAGAAATTACAATAATCAATATAAATAGCATCCTCAACAACTAGCTATTTCAACACATAGGGGTACAACTTTGGTTTAATCTGTTAGCGTACATGAGTCAAATTTCCTTTGATAGCCCAGTGATTCAACATCAAATATGATAAGACATAATAGAGATAAAGTAAAAGCTCCTATTATTTTGGATAGAGCTTTAGCAATCATTCTAGAGTTGAGAGATGAACGAATTAAATTATTTTAATTATTCAGTATAATTTTAATTTTTCTTTTAATTATTTATCAGTTTATTTTTATAGAAATATTAATTGCAAAATAAATTATTAGTGAGACAGAACTAATTTAAATTAAACCAGTATATCCTAAATAATAAAAAATAAATCTCATTTTTTTTTCATTTTAATTTTAAATTTTCAAATTTAATTATTTATTTGTTTATTTTTATATAAATATGAATTACAAAATAAATTATGAATTATACTAATATAAGTTATATAAATTATTTTTTATCAAAATAATATAGATAAACATTTTAAAAGAAAAAAAATTTCAAAACAAAAAATTATTATATAGTAATATATTTTGCTTTGCTTCTGAATCATATTAGGTTTTGTAATTATATTATAATTGATATCTATCTTATTAATAATAGATTGTTAATCTATTATTTAATCAATATTAGAATATTTATCAATAAAATAGTTTTTATTTAATTTATATGATATTTAAATATAATGATTATTATAACTAAATATTGAATTCGCTTTTGAAAAAATTTAAAATTATTATATTTTCTAAGGTTATATAACCTTTGAAAATATCAAAAAATAATAAAAATAAATTTTTTGTTTTTTTATTTTTTAAATAAAACATATAAACTACTAAATCCATACACAGTTAAGTAAGTAAACTCCTAGACCCCGTATAGCCTAAATACAGTAACCATTAAACCGATATATAATACATGATAAATAATAAATCATATTTTTTTTCTATTTATTATAATTTAAATATTCATTTTAATTATTTATTAGTTTATTTTTTTATAGAAATATTTATTACAAAATAAATTATGAGTGTAACAAATATAATTTAAATAATTTATTTTTAATGAAATAATATATATACGCATATAAAAGAAGTAAAAATTTAAAAATTTAAAATTATTATCCAGTAATATATTTTACTTTAATTTTGAATCAATTTGGGTTTTGTAAATATTTTTTAATTAATTTCTATCTCTTTATTAATAGTTTATTAATTTAATTTTTGATCATTTTTATAATATCTATCAATAAAATTGTTTATATTGAATTTAAATGATATATAATAATTAATATTATTATAACTAAAATATTATATTTACATTTAAAAAAATTTTAAATATTATTATATTTTCAAAGGTTATAACTTATGAAAATGAAAAAAAATTATAAATTTTTTTTATTATTTTATTGTTTAAATAAAACCTATAAACCAATAAATGCCTAAAAACATAAATCGCAAAATTTCAAATGACAAAACATCTAAATACTTAAACCATTAAACTTGTTTACATTATTAATAAATCATAAATTTAATTTTAATTTTTATTCAGTATAATTTAAATTTTTATATTAATTATTTATCAGTTTATTTTTATAGAAATATTAATTACAAAATAAATTATTAGTGAGATAGATATAATTAAAATTTAACTGGTATACCCTATATAATAATTAATAAATCTCATTTTTTTCATTATAATTTTAAATATTAATTTTCATTATTTATTTGTTTATTTTTATATAAATATTAATTACAAAATAAATTATAATTTAGAGAAAACTAATTTATATAAATTATTTTTAATCAAAAAATATACATAAACTTTTTAAAATAAAAAAAAATTCAAAACAAAAAATTATTACATTGTAATATATTTTGCTTTGAATATGAATTATTTTAGGTTTTGTAATTTTATTTTAATTGATATCTATCTTATTAATAATAAATTATTTATTTATTTTTTGATGATTATTAAAATATCTATAATTAAAATTGGTTATAGTGAATTTATATGATATATAAATATAATGATTATTATAACATAAATATTGTGTTCACTTTTTAAAAAAATTTTAAAAATTATTATATTTTCAAAAGTTATCACCTTTTAGAATATAAAAAAATAATAAAAATACATATTTTGTTATTTAAATTTTTAAATAAAACCTATAAACCACTAAATGCATACACAGTTAAATCAGTAAACTCCTAGAGCCCGTAATACATAAATACATAAACCATTAAACTGCTATATACTACTTAATAATTAAGAAATCTAATATTTATTTCAATTTATTATTATTTTAAATATTCATTTTAATTATTTATTAGTATATTTTTATATAAATATTTATTACAAAATAAATTATGAGTGCGACAAATATAATTTAAATAATTATTTTTTAATAAAAAAAATATATACGCTTATAAAAGAAGTAAAAATTTAAAAATTAAAAATTATATCCAATAATATTTTTTACTTTAATTTTGAATCAATTTTGATTTTCTAAATATTTTTTAATTAATATCTATCTTATTATTAAAAGTTTATTAATTTAATTTTTGATCATTATTATAATATCTATCAATAAAATTATTTATATATAATTTATATGCTTTATAATTATTAAAATTATTATAACTAAATAATGTATTCACATTTCAAAAAATTTTAAATATTATTATATTTTCAAAGGTTATAACCTTTAAAAATTACAAAAAATAACTAATTTTTTTTTGTTATTTTATTTTTTAAATAAAACATATAACCACTAAATGCCTAAAAACATGAATTGCTAAACACCTATACGACAAAACCACTAAATACTTAAACTATTAAATTGGTATACATTAATAATAAATCATAAATCTCATTTTAATTTTTATTCAGTATAATTTTAAATTTTTATTTTAATTATTTATCAATTTATTTTAATAGAAATATTAATTAAAAAATAAATTATTAGTGAGATAGATATAATTTAAATTAAACCGGTATACCCTAAATAATAAATAATAAATCTCATTTTTTTATTATAATTTTAAATATTCATTTTAATTATTTAATTGTTTATTTTTATATAAATATTAATTAAAAAATAAATTATGAGTTATACAGATATAATTTATGTAAATTATTTTTAATCAAAAAAATATAGACAAACTTTTTAAAATAAAAAAAATTACAAAACAAAAAATTATTATATAGTAATATATTTTGGTTTGCTTATGAATCATTTTATGTTTTGTAATTATATTTTAATTGATATCTATATTATTAATGATAGATTATTAATTTATTTTTTGATCATTATTAGAATATTAATCACTAAAATTATTTATATTGAATTTATATGATATATAAATATAATGATTTTTATAACTAAATATTGAATTCGCTTTTGAAAAAAATTTAAAAATTATTATATTTTCAAAGGTTATAACCTTTGAAAATATCAAAAAATAATAAAAATAAATGTTTTGTAATTGTATTTATTAAATAAAACCTATAAACCACTAAATGCAAATGCAATTAAATCAGTAAACAGCTAAATCCCGTAATACCTCAATACATAAACCATTAAACTGCTATTTAATACAAAATAATTAATAAATCTAATTTTAATTTCTATTTATTATAGTTTTAAATATTCAATTTAATTATTTATTAGTTTATTTTTATAGAAATATTAATTATAAAATAAATTATGAGTGCGACAAATATAATTTAAATAATTTATTTTTAATCAAAAAAATTATATACACTTATAAAAATAGTAAAAATTTAAAAATTAAAATTATTATCTAGTAATATTTTTTACTTAAATTTTGAATCAATTAGGGTTTTGTAAATATTTTTTAATTAATATCTATCTCATTATTAGTAGTTTATTAATTTAATTTTAGATCATTATTATAATATCTATCAATAAAATTGTTTATATTGAATCTATATGATATAAAATTATTAAAATTATTATAACTAAATATTGTATTCTCATTTCAAAAAATTGTAAATATTATTATATTTTCAAAGTTTATAAACTATGAAAATGACAAAAAATATCAATTTTTTTTAGTTATTTTATTGTTTAAATAAAACCTATAAACCACTAAAAGCCTAAAAACATAAATCACTAAACTCCTAAACGACAAAACTTTTAAATATTTAAACTATTAAATTGGTATACATTAATAATAAATTATAAATCTCTTTTCAATTTTTATTAAGTATAATTTTAAATTTTTATTTTAATTATTTATTAGTTTATTTTTATAGAAATATTAATTACAAAATAAATTATTAGTGCGACAGATCTATTTTAAATAATTTATTTTTTATCAAAAAAAATATATATGCTAATTAAAAAAGGCACAATTTTAAAAACAAAAATTTATTATTTTGTAATATATTTTATTTTGATTATGAATCATTTTAGTTTTTGCAATTATTTTTTAATTTATATCATTCATATTAATAATAGTTTATTTATTTTTTATTGGTAATTATTATAATATCTATCAATAAAATTATTTATATTGAGTTTACATTATATATAATTATTAAGAATATTATAACTAAATATTATATTCTCATTTAAAAAAATTAAAAATTATTATATTTTCAAAGGTTATAACCTTTGAGAATTAAAAATAAAATCAAAAAATTAAATTTTTTATTTTTTCATTCTTTAAATAAAAGCTATAAATCACTAAAGGCCTAAACACTTAAATCACTAAACCCCAAAACACCTAAATACTTAAACCATTAAACTAGTATATCCCAAATAATAAATAATAAATCTCTATTTTATTTGTATTCATTATAGTTTTAAATATTCATTTTAATTATTTATTAGTTTATTTTTATAGAATTATAAATTAAAAATAAATAAAGAGGAATACAAATATAATTTAAATAATTTAATTTTAATAACAAAAAATATAAACTTATAAAAAGAAGCAAAACATCAAAAATATTATTATTTAGTAATATATTTTATTTTGATTTTGAATAAATTTACATTTTGCAAATATATTTTAAATAATATCTTTCTTTTTAATAATAGTTTATTAATTTATTTTTTGATCATTAATATAATATCTATCAATATAATTGTTTAATTTGAATTTATATGATATATAATTATTAAGATTATCATAACTAAATATAGTATTTACATATAAAAAAAATTTAAAAATTGTATATTTTCAAATGTTATAACATTTAAAAATGATAAAAAGTAACAAAAATAAATTTTTTGTTATATAATTGTTAAAATAAAACTTATAAACAATTAAATGCCTTAATCCATAAATCTCTAAACTCCTAAACCTCGAAGCCCCTAAATACCTAAACCTTTAAACTCGTAAACCTTAAATATAATTGAAATAATTTATAGAAATAATAATTGCAAAATAAATTATGAGTGACAAATATAATTTAAATAAAGTATTTTTGATCAAAAAAAAATATGAGTTTATAAAATGATGCAAAAAATAAAAAAAAAATTATTATTTATTAATAAATTTTACTTTGATTTTGAATCATTTTAGGTTTTTCAATTATATTTTAATTTATATCTATCTTATTAATAATAGATTATTAATTTATTTTTTGATAATTGATATAATATTTTTCAATAAAATTGTTTATATTTATTTTATATTATATATAGTTATAATAATTATTATTAGTAAATATTGTATTCACATTTTTAAAAAAGTTTAAAATTATTATATTTTCAAATGTTATGACATTTGAAAATTTGAAAAAATATCAAAAATAAATTTTTTGTTATTTCATTTTTTAAATAAAAGCTATAAACCATTAAATGCATAAATACTTAAATCAATAACTTTTAAATCTCGAAATCCCTAAATAGATAAATTTTTTAAACAGGTATATCTTAAATAATAAATAATAAATCTCATTTTTATTTTTTTCATTATAATTTTAAATATTGTTTTTAATTATTTATTTGTTTATTTTTATATAAATATTAAATACAAAATAAATTATTAGTTAGAAAAATATAATTTATATAAATTATTTTTCAACATTAAAATATAGATAAACTTATTAAAAGAAGAAAAAAATAAAAAACAAAAAATTATTATATAGTAATATATTTTACACTGTTTCTGTATCATTTTAGGTTTTGTAATTATATTTTAATTGATATCTAAACTTATTAATAATAGATTATTAATTTATTTTTTGATCATTATTAGAATATTTATCGATCAAAATATTTATATTTAATTTATATGATATATTAATTTAATAAATATTATAACTAAATATTCTATTCACTTTTGAAAAAAATTTGAAAATATTTATATTTTCAAAGATTATAACCTTTGAACATGTGAAAAAACAAAAAAATATATTTTTTTTATTATATCATTGAAAAAATAAAACCTATAAATCACTAAATACCTAAATACTTAAATCACTAAACTAAAAAATCCCGAAACCCCTATATAGATAATCATTTAAACGGGTATCCCCTAAATAATAATTAATAAATCTGATTTTTATTTGTTTTCATTTAAATTTTAAAATTCATTTTGATTGTTTTGTTTATTATTTATATATATATATATTAATTATAAAATAATTTATGAGTTAAAAATTTATTTATAAAAATTATTTTTCATTAAAAAATAGATATGCTTATAAAAAGAATAAAAATTTAAAAACAAATAATTATTATTAAGTAATATATTTTGCTTTGCTTTTGAATCATTTTAGGTTTTGATATTATACTTTAAGTAATATCAATCTTATTGGTAATAGATTTTTAATTTATATTTTGATAATTATTATAATATCTATCAATAAAATTGTTTATATTGAATTTATATGATATATAATTATTATGTTTATAATAAATAAATATTTATTCACTTTTGAAAAAAATTTAAAAATTATTATATTTTCAAAGGTTATAACCTTTGAAATATCAAAAAATAATAAAAATAATTTTTTTTTATATTTTTTTTAAATAAAACCTATAAACCGCTAAATGCATACACAGTTAAATCAGTAAACTCCTAAACCCTATAATGCCTAAATACATAAACCATTAAACTGCTATATACTACTTAAGAATTAATAAATCTAATTTTTATTTCTATTTATTATAATTTTAAATATTCATTTTAATTATTTATTAGTTTATTTTTAATGAAATATTTATTACAAAATAAAGTATGAGTGCGACAAATATAATTTATTTAATTTATTTTTAATGAAAAAAAATATATGGTTCTAAAAGAAATAAAAAATAAAAAATTAAAAATTATTATTCTGTAATATATTTTACTTTATTTTTGAAACAATTTGGGTTTTGTAAATATTTTTTAATTAATATCTATCTTTTTATTAATAGTTTATTAATTTAATTTTTGATCATTATTATATTGTCTAACAATAAAATTGTTTATATTGAATTTATATGATATATAATTATTAATATTAGTATAACTAAATATTGTATTCACATTTCAAAAAATTGTAAATATTATTATATTTTCAAAGGTTATAAACTATGAAAATGATAACAAATTATAGAAATTTTTTTGTTATTTTATTTTTTGATATAAAACCTATAAACCACTAAAAGCCTAAAAACATAGATCGCTAAACTCCTAACGACAAAACCTCTAAATACTTAAACTATTAAACTAGTATACATTAATAAAAATCTTAAATCTCATTTTAATTTTTCTTCAGAATAATTTTAAATTTTTATTATAATTATTTATCAGTTTATTTTTATAGAAATATTAATTACAAAATAAATTATTAGTGAGACGTATCTAATTTAAATTAGACTGGTATCCCTAAATAATAAATAATAAATAATAAATCTCATTTTTTTTATTATAATTTTAAATTTTCATTTTAATTATTTATTTGTTTATTTATATATAAATATTAATTACAAAATAAATTATTAGTTAGACAAATATAATTTATATAAATTATTTTTCATCAAAAAAATATAGATAAACTTATTAAAAGAAAAAAATTCAAAAACAAAAAATTATTATATAGTAATATATTTTTCTTTACTTCTGAATCATTTTAAGTTTTGTAATTATATGTTAATTAATATCTATCTTTTTATTAATGGATTATTAATTTATTTTTTGATTATTATTAGAATATTTATCAATAAAATTGTTTATATTGAATTTATATAATATATAAATATAATGATTAGTATAACTAAATATTGTATTCACATTTGAAAAAAATTTAAAAATTATTATATTTTGAAAGGTTATAACCTTTGAAAATATCAAAAAATAATAAAAATAATTTTTTTGTTATTTTATTTTTTAAATAAACCTTATAAACCACTTAATGCTAGGGGTGCACATGGGATGGGACGGGATTGTGATTACAAATCTCTAGTCCCTTCCTAGTTAGGAGATTTTTTTTTCATGATCCAGACCCATCCCATAGGTTGAAAGTAATCGGACGGGATGGGACAGAGATAGGGGATTTTGGGTAGAAGAAAATGGTTCCGGGACCGAACGGAGTTCAGACATTTTTTTCAATTTATTTTCTTCAAACTGGCTAAGTTAGTTCATGTCGAAACCATTTGTTGGACCATTTATCATTCCTTAGTTATGTATCTTTCAAACTCAAATTGGGCCAATTTTGTTTTGTCAAATACGTTGAATACCGCAAATGAGTTCCATTACCTTGTCAAAAGCTTTGATGTGGAGAAATGGATAGAAATGTTAAATAGAATGGGACCAATTTGTGTGCTTAATTTGGTTCTTTATTTTTTTACAAGTTGGCTTTGTTCAGCCGAGTGAAAGTTAACCATAATAGCAATACTACATTTTTTAAACAATTACTTAAAATATTAAGGAATAGCTAAAAATGACCACAAACATTGGTAGTAGCAATTATTACTTAAATAATTGCTAAAATTAGGCAGCTTAATATAACAAAAAAATACAACTAATAACAACCATGATAATAATCATTTCAAAGGTTTGTCATGGAACAACAACGAAAATCCAAACCCAATTAATTATCTCTTCTATAACTCCTCCCTTTTCTTCCTCCACTATATAAGGTTAACCAAAGATGAAAACGTGTTAATCTTGCAGAGATAAATTTAATAGTTCAAAGAGTAATAAAAAAACAAAATATTACCGTATAAAATTTAATACACCCATTACAAATTTAGTTGGCCAACTATAGTTTGAAGAATATTTGGATCTTGAGACCCCACTGAAAATTGTAATTGAACCATATTTTTATTAAATTGAATGAATAAAATAAGTAAAAGTGAAATTAAAATTTACAAGATTTGTATACTAACCTGATTCATTATCATCAAGGTCTTGAATTATTCTTCAATTTCAATAGGTTTGTTTGAGCTTCTCAACCAATCTTGTAGACATATGAGAACTTCAGCTATAATAAGTGTTAAAGAACTCCTGAAGTTATCTAAACTTCTCCCTTCAGTGCTAAATGTAGATTCGTAGGCCATAGTAGATGCTTGGATAGCAAATACATCGCTTGCTATATTTTCCAAAGAAGGATACCTAGCCTCATTTACCTTCCACCAATTTAGAAGATCAAAATCAATTCTATTTTTTTCAAGTTTGTCCTCCAAGTACCTATCCAACTCTTCCAAAGCTTCAACTTCTTTTTCTTTCTCCAATTCAACAAAAAAAATCATTAACATAAGTATCACTTCCATCAAAGAAATCATCATTTTTCTTCAACACAGTAAAAGAGAAATCATCTTCTTTTGATTGATCTTCATTTAAATCTTTATAATCATCCATCATCTCATTTAAAGCATTTATAACCTTCTTCACCAAAATTTTAGCTAATTCCTCTCCATAATGCTATGAGGACTTAACCTGGAGATATTTGAGCTTATATCTAGGATGCAACACTACTGCTACAAAAAGCATAATATTTGTTTAATTTATGCCTCATTTTCATACCCATTTCCGACACCATTGTATCTCTACTATTTTCACAAAGCTCAATTTTTTTTCAAAATTCGAATAATCTCATGAAATAAACACCAGAGGTAGAGTATTATGAGCCAGAAAATTTACAAGTTACCTCATAAAAAGTTTGAAGAAATGAGCCAAAATTTTGGCGTTTGTTCAGTCTCTCTCAGTTGGAACGTTTGAACCAAACTTCTTCAAAAACTTTTTGTCTTTGTCCTCCAACTTATCAAATTCTTTTTGATATTTTATATCAGTTTGTAGCATCAAATAAGTTGCATTCCATCTTGTAGGACAATCTAATTGCAATGAAGAATCATATGATAAGTTTGCTTTTCAACACATAACTTAAACATATTTAATCTTTTAGGACTGCTCTTAACATATTTCACCACACCTCTAATATTTTGAATAGCAACCTCAACTACTGCTATGCCATCTCTGACAATTAAGTTTAGGATATGAACACAATATCTCATATGAAAATGCTCACCTCTCAAAGGTATAACACTTTTCTTCACAAGCTCTTTTTTTAATTGTTCAACTACAACATCATTATTTGATGCATTGTCAACCATAATGTGCATCAACTTTCTCAAACCCCATTCATTCATGCAAAACTCAATAGCATTTATAATATTAACTCCAGAATGACTTTTAATAACACAAAATTTCAAAAGCCATTTATGTATATTTTATTGAGAATCAATGAAATGAACAGTCAAACATATATATGGAACATTTTGAATGCTAGTCCAAGTGTCGGTAGTCAATAAAACTTTACAACAATGAGATGATATGCTATCAAATAATTTCTACTTTTCCTTAACAAACAAAGAAAAAAATCTTTCGGTATAGAGTGCCTATATGGAAATTTAAATTTAGGCACACTAACTTCACAAAACTCCTTAAACTCATCCCTCTCAACAAAACAAAAAGGCAATTCATCTTTTATGATCATATTCACCAAAGCCTCCCTGACTAGTTGTTGATCAAATTGCCAACACGTTAATTTGTTATCCTCTGAACTAGTACCTTTAGTGAAACTCAACAAAGATTGTGATTATCTTTACCTTTGTGAGCTTCTATTAATTCTTTTTTGTGTGGAAATTTGCCACAAGTCTTTCTCAAGTATTTCCATAAACCCAAAGTACCTTGATCACATTTTGCCAAATATTCTTTCCTACACTATATACAAGCTGCCCTATCAGTTTCATTTCCCTCTGAATCAACTAATATCTAATAAGTTTCCAAAACAACAGACTTATACTTTTTATGAGCTTTAGGTTCAGATGTCCCTTGACTTTCTTTTACAATTGGAATTAAAGATCGTTCTGTAACAATAGGAGGGTTCGTGAAAAAATGATGATTGGATTTACCAGTACTTTGATCATTTGAGATGTAATCATCTTCAATTTATTGTATTTTTTCGTTTACCGCTGGAATGTGCTATCTTCATTGCCATTAATTAATATGATATGTTTAGCATAAATACATATAAATATTTCAAACAAGCAAGCACTACAAAACTTACTGTAACACATTCAGCTCACTCATTCGGCCCAACCACAACACCAGAACCAATACTCAACAAAACTGACTCAGACACATAATAATAATAATAATTAATCACTCAATTCTCGTCATAAAAACAAACCAAAAGGCTGGTGGCATCTGAGACACGGTGGAGGCAACTAGAAGTGCGACAGACAAGGGCTGGACCTAAATGATCACGGCTGGAATAGCGTGAGGTGGCTTGGAACTCGTCGGAATAGCAATAGGTGTGTTGGAATTGGATGGGCTATAGAGGAATTGGTGGCATCTTCATGTTATATATATTCCTGGTTCTAGTATCGGTAATTTAGGATGGGATGGATATTGCTTAAGATCCGGAACCGTCCCAAAAGTAAAAATACGTGATAGAACGGGACGGGAAAAGTCAAAGTCAATGGATTTTTCTCACTCCCGATTCTTTCGGGACAAGACTCCATGTTGGGTCGTGAATCTCTGAGTCCCATGAGCAGCCCTACTAAATGCATATAAAGTTAAATCAGTAAACTCCTAAAACCCATAATGCCCAAATACATAAACCATTAGACCGCTAAATACTACTTAATAATTAATAAATCTATTTTGTATTGCTATTTATTAAATTTTTTAATATTCATTTTAATTATTTATTAGTGTATTTATTTAGAAATATTTATTACAAAATAAATTATCAGTTAGACAAATATAATTTAAACAATATATTATTTATCTATAAAAAATATATGCTAATAATAGAAGTATAAATTTAAAAATTAAAAATTAAAAATTATTATCAAGTAATATAAGTTACTTTAATTTTGAATCAATTTGGGTTTTTAAATATTTTTTAATTAATATCTATCTTAATATTTATAGTTTATAAATTTAATTTTTGATCATTATTATTTTATCTATCAATAAAATTGTTTATATTGAATTTATATGCTATATAATTTTTAATAATATTATAACTAAATATCGTATTCACATTTCAAAAAATTTTAAATATTAATATATTTTCAAAGGTTATAACCAATGAAAATGAGAAAAAAAAATAAATTTTTTTAGTCATTTTATTATTTAAATAAAACCTATAAACCACTAAATGCCTAAAAACATAAATTGCTAAACTCCTAAACGACAAAACCACTAAATACTTAAATTATTAAATAGGTGTACATTAATAAAAAATCATAAATTTCAATTTAATTTTTATTAAGTATTATTTTAAATTTTTATTTTAATTATTTATCAGATTATTTTTATAGAAATATTAATTACAAAATAAATTATTAGTAAGATAGATCTAATTTAAATAATTTATTTTTCATCAAAAAAAATATATATCCTTATAAAAAGAGGCACAATTTTAAAAACAAAAATTTATTATTTAGTAATATATTTTATTTTTATTTAGAATCATTTTAGATTTTGCAATTATATTTTTATTTATATAATTTTTATTAATAATAGTTTATTAATTTTTTATTGATCATTATTATAATATCTATTAATAAAATTATTTATATTGAGTTTACATTATATATAATTATTAAGATTATTATTACTGAATATTATATTCACATTTAAATAAAATAAAAAATTATTATAATTTCAAAGGTTATAACCTTCAAAAATTTAAAAAAAATCAAAAATAAAATTTTTATTTTTTCATTCTTTAAATAAAAACTATAAATCCCTAAAGGCCTAAACACTAAAATCACTAAACCCCAAAACACCTAAATACTTAAACCAAATGGTATATCCTGTATAATAAATAATAAGTCTCTATTTTATTTGTATTCATTATAGTTATAAATATTCATTTTAATTATTTATTAGTTTATTTTTATAGAAGTATAAATTAAAAATAAATTATGAGGAAGACAAATATAATTTAAATAATTTACTTTTAATAAAAAAAATATAAACTTATTAAAAGAAGCAAAACATCAAATAAATTATTATTTAGTAAAATATTGTATTTTGATTTTGAATAAATTTACATTTTGCAAATATATTTTAAATAAAATCTTTCTTATTAATAATAGTTTATTAAATTCTTTTTTGATCATTAATATAATATCTATCAATATAATTGTTTATATTGAATTTACATGATATATAATTATTAAGATTATCATAACTAAATATTGTATTCACATATAAACAAAATTTAAAAATTGTTATATTTTCAAAGGTTATAACCTTCAAAAATGAGAAAAAATAACAAAAATAAATTTTTTGTAATATCATTGTTTAAATAAAACTTATAAACCATTAAATGCCTAAACACATAAATCTCTAAACTCCTAAACCCTGAATCCCCTAAATACTTAAACCTTTAAACTCGTAGACCTTAAATATAAATTAAATAATATATTGAAATATTATTTACAAAATAAATTATGAGTGATACAAATATAATTTAAATAATTTTTTTTCATCAAATAAATATATAAGCTTATAAAAAGAAGCAAAAACTAAAAAACAAAAATTATTATTTAGTAATAAATTTTATATTGTTTTTGAATCATTTTAGGTTTTTAATTATATTTTAATTTATATCTATCATATTAATAATAGCATATTAATTTATTTTTTAATAATTGATATCATATCTATCAATAAAATTGTTTATATTTAGTTTATATTATATATAATTATAATGATTATTATTACTAAATATAGTATTCACATTTTTAAAAAAATTTAAAATTATTATATTTTCAATGGTTATAACCTTTGAAAATGTGAAAAAAAATCAAAATTATTTTTTTTTGTTATTTCATTGTTTAAATAAAACCTATAAACCACTAAATGCCTAAAAACATAAATCGATAAACTTTTAAATGATAATACCTCTAAATACATAAACATTTAAACTGTTAAACATTAATAATAATTCATAAATCTCTTTTTAATTTTTATTCAGTATAATTTTAAATTTTTATTTTAATTATTTATCAGTTTATTTTTAAAGAAATATTAATTACAAAATAAATTATTTATGAGACAGATCTAATTTAAATTGAACCGGTATACCCTAAATAATTAATAAAAATCGCATTTTTTTATTATAATTTTAAATATTCATTTTAATTATTTATTTGTTTATATTTATATAAATATTAATAACAAAATAAATTAAGAGTTACACAAATATAATTTATATATATTATTTTTAATCAAAATAATAAAGATAAACTTTTTAAAAGAAAGAAAATTTCAAAAGAAAAAATTATTATAAAGTAATATATTTTCCTTTGCTTCTGAATCATTTTAGGTTTTTTAAATATATTTCAATTGATATCTATTTTATTAATTCTTAATTATTAATTTATTTTTTGATCATTATTAGAATATTTTTCAATAAAAATGTTTATATTGAATTTATATGATATATAAATATAAATATTATTATAACTAAATATAGTATTCACTTTTGAAAAAAATTTTAAAATTATTAGATTTTCAAAGATTATAACATTTGAAAATGTCAAAAAATAAAAAAATATAATTTTTTTGATATTTTTTTTAATAACACGTATAAACCACTAAATGAATGCACAGTTAAATCAGTAAACTTTTAAACCTCTTAATGCCAAAATACATAAACCATTAAACTACGATATACTACTTAATAATTAATAAATCTAATTTTTAATTTTATTTATTATAATTTTAAATATTCATTTTAATAATTTATTATTTTATTTTTATAGAAATATTTATTACAAAATAAATTATGAGTACGACAAATATAATTTAAAAAATATATATGCTTATTAAAGATGTAAAAATTTAAAAATTAAAAATTGTTATCCAGAAATATATTTTACTATAATTTTGAATTAATTTGGGTTTTGTAATTATTTTTTAATTAATATCTATCTTAATATCAATATATTATAAATTTTATTTTGATCATTATTATAATATATATCTATAAAATTGTTTATATTGAATTTATATGATATATAATTATTAATATTTTTATAACTAAGTATTATATTCACATTTCAAAAAATTTTAAATATTATTATATTTTCAGAGGTCATAACCTATGAAAATGAAAAAAAATTATAGAAAATTTTATTGATATTTTATTTTTTTAAATAAAACGTATAAACCACTAAAAGCCTAAAAACATAAATCGCAAAAAACCTAAATGAAAAAACCTCTAAATACTTAATCCATTAAACTGGTATACATTAATAATAATTCATAAATCTCATTTTAAATTTTATTCAGTATAATTTTAAATTTTTATTTTAAATATTTATCTGTTTATTTTTATAGAAATATTATTTACAAAATAAATTATTAGTGAGAAATATCTAATTTAAATTAAACCGGTATCCCTAAATAATAAATAATAAATATCATTTTTTTTATTATAATTTTAAATATTCATTTTAATTAGTTATTTGTTTATTTTTATAAATATATTAATTACAGAATAAATTATGAGTTTGAAAAATATAATTCATATAAATTATTTTTCATCAAAAAAATATACATAAACTTTTTAAAATAAAAAAAATTCAATACAAAAAATTATTATATAGTAATATATTTTGCTTTGCTTCTGAATCATTTTAGGTTTTGTAATTAAATTTTAATTGATAGTTATCTTATTAATAATAGATTCTTAATTTATTTTTTGATCATTATTAAAATATTTATCAATAAAATTGTTTATATTGAATTTATATGATATATAATTATAATGATTATTATAACTAAATATTATATTTACATTTGAAAATAATTTAAAAATTATTATATTTTTAAAGGTTATCATCTTTGAAAATTAAATAAAATCATAAAAATAAATTTTTTGTTATTTTATAGTTTATATAAAACCTATAAACTAATAAATGCTTAAACGATTAAATCATTAAACTTCTAATCTACAAAACTTTTAAATACATAAACATTTAAACCATCTTTAAAGGTTTAAGTATTTATAAATAATATATAAATATCTATCAATAAATAATAGTTTATTAATTTATTTTTTGATCATTATTATATTTATATTTATATTTAGTTTATTAATACTTATCAATAAAATTATTTATTTTTAATTTACATGATATATAATCATTATGTTTATTATAACTAAATATTGTATTCATATTTGAACAAAATTTAAAAATTATCATATTTATAAAGATTTTAACCTTCAAAATTTATAAAAAATTTTAAAAATAATTTTTTTGTTATTTCATTATTTAAATAAAATACATAAACTACTAAATGCCAATGCTTAAATCACTAAACTCCTAAACTCCTAAATACTTAAACCATTAAACCGGTATACCCTAAATAATTAATCATAAATCTCATTTTTATTTGTATTCATTATAATTTTAATATTCATTTTAATTATTTATTAGTTTATTTTTATAGAAATATTAATTGCAAAATAAAATTATGAATGAGACAAATATAATATTAATAATTTATCTTCATCAAAACAATTTATAAGCTTTTAAAAAAATCAAAAATTTAAAAATAAAAAATTATTATTTAGTAATATATTTTACTTTGATTTTGAATCATTTTAGGTTTTGCAGATATATTTTAATTAATATCTATCTTATTATTAATTGTTTATAATCTATTTTATGATCAATATTATAATATCAATCAAAAAAATTATTTATATTTAATTTGCATGATATTTAATTTTTATGATTATTATAATTAAATATTGTATTAACATTTGAAAAAAAATAAAAAATTATAATATTTTCAATGGTTATAATCTTGAAAATGAGAAAAAATCATAAAAATAATTTTTTTGTTATTTAATTATTTAAATAAAACCTATAAACCACAAAATACCTAAATACTTAAATTACTAAACTCCTAAAACCTGTTACTGCTACCCTACACACACATAGCGAGGGACCACAATACACACGTGCACATATTCTTGTCCATTTTGGTGTAGCATTTATAGGGGCCAGCAAGTCCTGGAAGCAGCCAAAAGTTTGGGCCACCAGCTTGTAGAGGGCCCCACTAGCTAGCCAGGATGATAATTCAGACAACTGACGTGACCGAGCAAAGTGGTCGGGAGAAACCCAGGAATAGGTTATGACATTAAACCATAAATGATAAATAAAGTGTGTATTTTCCAAAAAAAACAAAAAAAACCATAAATCCTAAACTTTAAATCCTAAACCTTAAACCATAAACTATAACCCTAACCCATAAACCCTAAATCCTAAATATCGTGGTTTGCACTTTTATAATCAAATGACTAATTGTTAAATTTAAATTGAAATTCACAACTTTTAGGAATGTCACATATTTATCTTTTTGTATATGTAACACAAAGTCATGACTAAAGGGGTGAGTTATGGATTCAGTCTCTTTCTTGCTTTAGATTATTCTAGCATTAGCAATGGTCATGATTGTATATTTTGTCTCTAGAACACAAAATCATATCGATGAGAATCTGCCATAACTTGTGTCTTTCTATTGAACATATTGTTATGGCACTAAGAATGATCATGAATACTTATTTAATCACTATAATACTGGGTCATAGTATTGGATATGACCATAGCTTGTGCATTTTATCTTTATATTGCAAAGTCATTGCACTAGGAATGATTGTAACTTTGGACATTCCTCAAGGGAAAAAGTCATGACCCTAGAAATAGTTAAAGCTCGAGTACTACTCTTTATAACTTTCTATAGCTAAAGTTCTTGGGATTAGAAATATCACTATGGCTTTTTCCATTGATTTGTGACCTCAAGTGTCAATATGCAAGACTAATATTTTGAGCAATGATTAAAACCATTTTTACATTTGAATATTATTCATTTAAACCTTTTTGGGTATTGTGAGCTTGTATACATAACTCATTTAATATAAAAAGAAAGAAATGATACTTTTCATATCCATGAGGATATAAAAAAAGGCTTATACATGCCAATAAAATAATTTTTTTGTTTCTTGATTGAAAGAGAGCCCATACTCCTTGCCCTGCTCAAACTGCCCAGGGGCTAGTTTGTTCTAATAGGCTACAAGGTGGTTATTTTTTTAGAGGTGAACTATGTTTTAAAAAAATTGCTTTGAGTGTGTGCATGAGAGATATTTTAGAAGAAATTACAATACTCAATATAAATATCATCCTCAACAACTAGCTATTTCAACACATTGGGGTACAATGTTGGTTTAATCTGTTAGCGTACATGAGTAAAATTACCTTTGTTAGCCCAGTGATTCAACATCAAATATGATGAGACATAATAGAGATAAAGTAAAAGCTCCTATTATTTTGGTTAGAGCTTTAGCAATCATTCTAGAGTTGAGAGAGGAACAAAATAAATTATTTTATTATTCTATATAATTTTAATTATTTATCAGTTTATTTTTATAGAAATATTAATAACAAAATAAATTATTAGTGAGATGGATTTAAATTCAATTAAACCTGTATATCCTAAATAATAAAGGATAAATCTCATTTTTTTAATTTTAATTTTAAATATTCAAATTTAATTATTTATTTTTTTATTTTTATAATTATTAATTACAAAATAAATTATGAGTTACACAAATATAATTTATATAAATTATTTTTCATCAAAAAAATATAGATAAACTTTTTAAAAGAAAATAAAAATTTCAAAACAAAAAATTATTATATAGTAATATATTTTATATTGCTTCTGAATCATTTTATGTTTTGTAATTATATTATAATTGATATCTATTTTTTTAATAATAGCTTATTAATTTATTTTTTGATCATTATTATAATATTTATCAATAAAATAGTTAATTTTGAATTTATATGATATATAAATATAAAGATTATTATAACTAAATATTGAATTCACTTTTAAAAAAAATTTAAAAATTATTATATTTTCTAAGGTTATAACCTTTGAAAATATCAAAAAATAATAAAAATAAATTTTTTGTTTTTTTAATTTTTAAATAAAACTTATAAACTACTAAATGCATACACAGTTAACTAAGTAAACTCCTAGACCCCGTAATGCCTAAATACAGTAACCATTAAACTGATATATAATACATAATAAATAATAAATCTAATTTTTATTTCTATTTATTATAATTTTAAATATTCATTTTAATTATTTATTAGTTTATCTTGATAGAAATATGTATTACAAAATAAATTATGAGTGCGAAAAATATAATTTAAATAATTTATTTTTAATCAATATAAGTAATTATGCTTATAAAATAAGAAAAAATTTAAAAATTAAAAATTATTATTAAGTAATATATTTTACTTAGATTTTTAATCAATTTGGGTTTTGAAAATATTGTTTAATTAATTTCTATCTTTTTATTAATAGTTTATTAATTTAAATATTTTTCATTATTATAATATCTATCAAAAAAATTGTTTATATTGAATTTATATGATATATAATTAGTAAGATTAATATAATTATACATGGTATTCACAGTTCAAAAAATTTTAAAAATAATTTTATTTTCAAAGGTTATAACCTTTGAAAATCTGAAAAAAATCAAAAATAGAATTTTAAATTGTTATTATATAATTAAAACATATAAACCAGTAAATTCCTAAAAACATAAATTGCTAAACTCCTAAACGACAAAACTCCTAAATAATCAAAGCATTAAACCGGTAAACCATATATAATAAATCTTAAATATCATTTTAATTTGTATTCATTATAATTTTAAATATTCAATTTAATTCTTTATTAGTTTATTTTTTATAGAAATATCAATCACAAAATAAATAATGAGAGAGACAAATATAATTTTAATAATTTATTTTTAATCAAAAAAAAATAAACATATATAAAGAAGTAAAAATTTAAAAACAAAAAATTATTATTTAGTAATATATTTTACTTTGATTTTGAATCATTATATATAGGTTTTGCAATTATATTTTAATTGCAATCAATTTTATTAATAATAGTTTATTAAAATATTATTTGATCATTTTTATAATATCGAATAATAAAATTACTTATATTCAATTAAAATGTTATATAATTCTTAAGTTATTATAACTAAAGATTATATTTACATTTGAAAAAAATTTAAAAATTATTATATTTTCAAATGTTATAACCTTCAAAAATGATAAAAAATCACAAAAATAATTTTTTATTTTTTTATTATTTAAATAAAACTTATAAACCACTAAATGCCTAAACACTTAAACATCTTAACTCCTAAACAAAAAGCCCCTAAATATTTAAACCTTTAACCTAATAAACCTTAAATATAATTTAAATTATTTTTAAAATATTAATAACAAAAAAAATTATGCGTGATACAAATATTATTTAAATAATTTATTTTTCATCAAAAAAATATATAAGCTAAAAAAAATAAGCAAAAACTAAAAAACAAAAATTATTATTTAGTAATAAATTGTACTTGGATTTTGAATCATTTTAGGTTTTTTAATTATATTTTAATTAAAACTATCATATTAATAATATCAAATTAATTTATTTTTTTATAATTGATTTCATATCTATCAATAAAATTATTTATATTTAGTTTATATTATATATAATTATAATGATTATAATTACTAAATATTGTATTCACATTTTTAAAAAAATTTAAAATTATTATATTTTCAAAGGTTATACCTTTGAAAATGTGAAAAAAAATCAAAAATAATTTTTTTATTATTTCATTGTTTAAATAAAACCTATAAACTACTCAATGCCTAAAAACATAAATCACTAAACTCCTAAATGATAAAACCTCTAAATACTTAAACCATTAAATTGGTAAACTTTAATAATAATTCATAAACCTCATTTTAATTTTTATTAAGTATAATTTTAAATTTTTATTTTAATTATTTATCATTTTATTTTTATAGAAATATTAATTACAAAATAAATTATTAGTGTGACAGATATAATTTAAATTAAAATAGTATCCTAAAATAATAATAATAAATAATAAATAATAAATAATAAATAATAAATCTCATTTTTTTTCATTATAATTTTAAATATTCATTTTAATTATTTATTTGTTTATTTATATATAAATATTAATTACAAAATAATTTGAGCTAGACAAAAATAATTTATATAAATTATTTTTCATCAAAAAATTATAGATAAACTTTTTAAAAGAAAAAAAATTTTCGAAACAAAAAATTATTATATAGTAATATATTTTGCTTTGCTTCTGAATCATTTAAGGTTTTGTAATTATATTTTAATTGATATCTATCTTATTAATAATAGATTATTAATTTATTTTTTGATCATTATTAGAATATTTATCAATAAAATTATTTATATTGAATTTACCTAATATATAATTATAAAGATTACTATAACTAAATATAAATAATTTTATTAAAAGTTATTATAATAATGATCAATAAATAAATTAATAAACTAGTATTAATAAGAATTATATAAATTAAAATATAATTGTAGAATCTAAAATGATTTAAAATCAAAATAAGATATATTACTAAATAATAATTTTTTATTTTAAAAATTTTGCCTCATTTTATAAGCACATATATTTTTTTGATGAAAAATAAATTATTTAAATTATCTCTGTCTAACTAATAATTTATTTTGTAATTAATATTTCTATAAAAATAAATTGATAAATAATTAAAATGAATATTTAAAATTATAATGAATACTAATAAAAAAAGAATTATGATTTATTATTTAGGGTATACTTAATTAATGGTTTAAGTTTTTTGTTGTTTTTGGGTTAAGGAGTTTATTGATTTATATGTTGGCACATTTAGGTGTTTATAGGTTTAATTTAATCAATGAAATAATAAAAAATTTATTTTTATGAATTTTCGTGATTTTCAAAGGTTATTACCTTTGAAAATATAATAATTTTTAAATCTTTCTAAAATATGAATGAATACTTAGTTATAATAATCTTAATAATTATATTAGATGTAAATTTAATATAAAAAATTTTATTAATATATATTATTAAAATGATCGAAAAATAAATTAATAAAATATTATTAATAAGATAGATATTAATTAAAATATATTTGCAGAACCCAAAATAATTCAAAATCAAAGTAAATTATATTACTAAATAAAATTTAATTTTTTTGAAATTTTGATTATTTTTATAAGCTTATTTTTTTTCATAAAAAATAATATATTTAAATTATATTCCTCACTCATTATTTATTTTGTAATTAATATTCATATAAAAATAAACTAAAATAATAATTAAAATAATAATTAAAATTATATTGAATACAAATAAAAATGAAATTTATTATTTATTATTTAGGTTATATAGGATTAATGGTTTAAGTATTTAGGGGGTTTTGGGGTTAAGGACTCTAGATATATAAATGATTAGGTATTTAGTGGTTTATAAATTTTATTTAAATAATAAAATAATAAAAAAATTATTTTTGTTATTTTTTATAATTTTTGAAGTTTATAACCTTTGAAAATATAATAATTTTTAAATTTTTTTCAAATGTAAATATAATATTTAGTTATAATAATCTTAATAGTTATATGACATTTAAATTCAATATAAGTAATTTTATTGATATATTATATAATAATGATCAAAAAATAAATTAAAAAACTATTATTATTAAGATTGATAGCAATTAAAAGATAAATGCAAAACCTATAATAATTCAAAATCAGAGTAAAATATATTATTAAATGATAATTTTTTGTTTATAAATTTTTACTTCTTTTTATAAGATTATATTTATTTTTTGATTAAAAATAAATTATTAAAATTATATTTGTCTCACTCATTATTTATTTTTGAATTAATATTTTTATAAAAAATAAACTAATAAATAATTAAAATGAATATTTAAAATTATTATGAATACAAATTAAAATGAGATTTATGATTTATTATATATGGTATACCAGTTTAATGGATTATTAATTTAGCGGTTTTGTCGTTTAGAAGTATAGCAATTTATGTATTTAGGCATTTAGTGGTTTATAGTTTGTATTTATATAATAAAAATAACAAAAAAGTTTTTTTGATTTTATCTGATTTTCAAAGATTATAACCTTTAAAAATAAAATAATTTTTAAAATTTTTTGAAATGTGAATACCATGTATAATTATATTAATTTTACTAATTATATATCATATAAATTCAATATAAACAATTTTAATGATAGATAGTATAATAATGATTAAAAATTAAATTAATAAACTATTATTAATAATATAAATATTAATTAAAATATATTTACATAACACAAAATGATTTAAAATCAAATCAAAATATATTACTAAATAATAATATTTAATTTCAAATATTTCCGTCTTTTTATAAGCTTATATTTTTTATTGATTAAAAATAAATAATTTAAATAATATTTGGCTCACTCAAAATTTATTTTGTAATTAATTTTTCAAAAAAATTAAACTATAAATAATTAAAATGAATATTTAAAATTATAATAAATAGAAATAAAAATAAGATTTATTATTTTTTAAGTTGTATATAGATGTTAAAAAGTTTATGTAATGAGGGGTTTCGGGGTCTATGAGCTTACTGATTTAAGTAAGTAAGCATTTAATGATCTATAGGTTTTATTTAAAAATGAAATAACAAAAAATTTATTTTTATTATTTTTTCTCATTTTTTAAGGTTATAACCTTTGAAAATATAATAATTTTTAAATTTCTTTTTAAAAGTGAATACAATATATATTTATAATAATCATAAAAATTATATATCATATAATTTCAATATAAACAATTTTATTGATAGATATTCTAATAATTATCAAAAAATAAATTAAAATTCTATTATGAATAAGATTGATATTACTTAAAATATAATATCAAAACTTAAAATAATTCAAAAGAAAAACATTTTATATAACTAAATTATAATTATTTGTTTTTAAATTTTTATGATTTTTATAAGCTTATCTATTTTTTGATGAAAAATATTTTTAATAAATTATATTTTTAACTCATAATTTATTTTATAATTAATATATATATATAAATAAAAAACTAAACAATCAAAATGATTTTTTTAAATTATAATGAAAATAAATATAAATGAGATTTATTAATTATTATTTAGTGTATACCGGTTTAAAGAATTATCAATATACGGGGTATCATGATTTTGTAGTTTAGTCATTAAAGTTTTTAGGCATTTAGTGGTGTGTAGGTTTTATTTAGTCATAATAATCATTATATTTATAAATTTTATAAATTCAATATAAACATTTTTATTGATAAATATTCTAATAATGATCAAAAAATAAATTAATAATTTATTATTAATAAGATAGATATCAATTAAAATATAATTACAAAACCTTAAATGATTCAGTAGAAATGCAAAATATCTTACTATATAATAATTTTTTGTTTTGAAATTTTTTTTCTTTTAAAAAGTTTATTTATAATTTTTTGATGAAAAATAATTTATATAAATTATATTTATCTAACTCAATTTATTCTGTAATTAATATTTATATATAAATAAACAAATAAATAATTAAAATAAATATTTAAAATTATAATGAAAAAAAAATGACATTTATTATTTATTAGTTAGGGATACCGGTTTAATTTAAATTAGATCTGTCTTACTAATAATTTATTTTGTAATTAATATTTCTATAAAATAAATTGATAAATAATTAAAATAAAAATTTAAAATTAAACTGAATAAAAATTAAAATCAGATTTATGATTTATTAATAATGTATATCAGTTTAATGGTTTAAGTATTTAGAGGTTTTGTCGTTAGGAGTTTAGCGATTTATATTTTTAGGCTTTTAGTGGTTTATAGGTTTTATTTAGAAAAATAAAATAACAAAAAAAATTTCTATTATTTTTTATCATTTTCATAGGTTATAACATTTGAAAATTTAATAATATTTAAAATTTTTTGAAATTTTAATACAATATTTTGTTATAATAATATTAATAATTATATATCATATAAATTCAATATAAATTATTTTATTGATAGATATTATAATAATGATCAAAACTTAAATTTATAAACTATTAATATTAAGATAGATAATAATTAAAAAATATATACAAAACCAAAATTGATTAAAAATTAAAGTAACTTATATTACTTCATAATAATTTTTAATTTTTAAATTTATACATCTTTTATAAGCATATATTTTTATTAGATTAATAATATATTATCTAAATTATATTTTCCCCTTCATAATTTATTTTGTAAAAAAATTTCAAAATAAATACACCAATAAATAATTAAAATGAATATTTAAAAATATAATAAATCGCAATAAAAATTAGATTTATTTATTATTAAGTAGTATTTAGCGGTTTAATGGTTTATGTATTTAGGCATTACAGGGTTTAGGAGTTTACTGATTTAACTTTATATGCATTTAGTAGGGTTGCTCACGGGACTCGGAGATTCGCACCCCGACCAGAAGTCTTGTCCCTAAAAAATCAGGACGGACAAAATCCGTTGACTTTTACTTTTCCCGTCTCGTTCTGTCACATATTTTTTCTTTAGGGATGGTTCCGGATCTTAAGCAATATCCATCCCGAGAACCGTCCCATCCTAAAAACCGATACTAGAACCAGGAATATATATATATATATAACTTGAAGAAGCCACCAATTCCGCTACTACCCATCCAATTCCAACACACCTATTGCTATTCCAACGAGTTCCAGGTCGCCTCACGCTGTTCCAGCCATGTTCAATTATGTCCAGCCCTTGTCCGTCGCATTTCTGGTTGCCTCCTCCGTGTCTCAGATGCCACTAGCCTTTTGGTTTGTTTTTCTAACGAGAATTGAGTGATTAATTAATATTATTATGTGTCTCAGTGAGTTTTGTTGAGTATTGGTTGTGGTGTTGTGGTTCGGCCGAATCAGTTGGCCGAATGTGTTACAGTCTATTTTGTAGAGCTTGCTTGTTTGAAATATTTATATGTATTTATGCTTAACATATCATATTAATTAATGGTAATGTTGATGGCAGAATCTAGCGGTAAATGAAAAATATAATAAATTGAAGATGATCACATCTCAAATGATCAAAGTACTGGTAAATCCAATCATCATTTTTCACGAACCCTCCTATTATTACGGCAAGTTCTTCAATTCCAATTGTAAAAGAAAGTCAAGGTACATCTGAACCTCACGCTCATAAAAAATATATGTCTGCTATTTGGGAAACTTATGAGATATTAGTTGATTCAGAGGGAAATGAAACTGGTAAGGCAACTTGTATATGGTGCAGAAAAGAATACTTGGCAAAAAGTGATCAAGGTACTTCTAGTTTATGGAAATACTTGAGAAAGACTTGTAGGAAATTTCCACACAAAAAAGAATTAATAGAAGCTCACAAAGATAAAGACAAGTCACACTCTTTGTTGAGTTTCACTAAAGGTACTAGTTCAGAGCATAACAAATTAACTTGTTGGCAATTTGATCAACAACTAGTCAGGGAGGCTTTGGTGAAAATGATCATAAAAGATGAATTTTCATTTTGTTTTGTTGAGAGGGATGAGTTTAAAAAGTTTTGTGAAGTTAGTCTGCCTCAATTTAAAATTCCATCTAAGCACCCCACACTGAGGGATTGTTTTTCTTTGTTTGTGAAGGAAAAGAGAAAATTATTTGATAGCATATCATCTCATTGTTGTAGAGTTTAATTGACTACCGACATTTGGACTAGCATTCAAAATTTGACTTATAAATGTTTGTCTATTCATTTCATTGATTCTTAATGGAATATTCATGAAAAAATTTTGAACTTTTGTGTAATTAAAAGTCATTCTGGAGTTAATATTAGAAATACTTTTGAGTTTTGCATGAATCAATGGGGTTTGAGAAAGTTGATGTGCAATAATGTTGACAATGCATCAAATAATGATGTTGCAGTTGAACAATTGAAAAAAAGGTTTGTGAAGAAAAGTGTTGTACCTTTGAGTGGTGAGCATTTTCATATGAGATGTTGTGCTTATATCCTAAACTTAATTGTCACAGATGGCATTGCTGTAGTTGAGGGTGCTATTCAAAAAATTAGGGGTGTGGTGAAATATGTGATGAGCAGTCCTATAAGACTAGATATGTTTAAGTTTGTGTTGAAGAAGCAAACTTGACATATAGATCTTCATTGCAATTAGATTGTCCTACAAGATGGAATTCAACTTATTTGATGCTACAAATTGATATAAAATATCAAAAAGAATTTGATAAGTTGGAGGACAAAGACAAAAGATTTTTGAAGGAGTTTGGTTCCAACGTAGAATTGATTTTGATCTTCTAAACCGGTGGAAGGTAAATGAGGTTAGGTATCCTTCTTTTGCAAATGTAGCAAGGGATGTATTTGATATCCAAGCATCTACTCTGGCCTACGAATCTACATTTAGCACTGGGGGGAAAACTTTAGATAAATTTAGAAATACTTTAACACCTATTACAACTGAAGTTCTCATATGTCTACAAGATTGGTTGAGAAGCTCAACAAACCTATTGAAATTGAACAATTAGTTCAAGACCTTGATGATAATGAATCAGGTTAGTATACAAATCTTGTAAATTTTAATTTCACTTTTACTTATTTTATTCATTCAATTTAATTAAAATATGGTCCAATTACAATTTTCAGAGGGGTCACAATATCCAAATATTCTTCCAACTATAGTTGGCGAACTAAATTTAAATGGGTGTATTAAATTTTATAAGGTAATATTTTGTTTTTTTATTACTATTCCATCTTAGAAATTCATGTCTACATGATTAACACGTTTTCATCTTTGGTTGTCCTTCTACAGTGGAGGAAGAAAAGGGAGGACTTGTAGAAGAGATAATTAATTGGGTTTGGATTTTCGTTGCTCTTCCGGGACGAACCTTTGAAATAATAATTATCATTGTTGTTATTAGTTGTATTTTTTTTTGTTATATTAAGCTACCTAATTTTAGCAATTACTTAAGTAGTAATTGATGCTACCAATGTTTGTGGTCATCTTTACCTATTCCTTAATATTTTAAGTAATTGTTTAAAAAATATAGTATTGCTATTATGGTTAACTTTAACTCGGCGGAACAAAGCCAACTTGTGAAAAAACAAAGAACCAAATTAAGCACACAACTCGGTCCCGTTCTATTTAACATTTCTATCCTTTTCTGCACATCAAAGCTTTTGACAAGGTAATGGAACTCGTTTGTGGTATTCAGCCTATTTGACAAAACAAAATTGGCCCAATCTGAGTTTGAAAGATACATAACTAAGGAATGATAAATAGTACAACAAAAGGTTTCGACATGAACTAACTTGGCTGGTTTGAAGAAAATAAATTGAAAAAAAATGTCTAAAATACGTTCCGTCCCGGAACCGTTTTATCCTACCCAAAATCACCGATCTCCGTCCCGTCCTGTCCCGATATTTTCAACCTATGGGACGAGTCTGAATCTTCAAAAAAAAAATCTCTGAACTATGGGAAGGGACTAGAGATTTTTAATCCCCATCCCGTCCCGTCCCATGAGCACCCCTAGCATTGAGTGGTTTATAGGTTTTATTTAAAAAATAAAATAACAAAAAATTTATTTTTATTATTTTTTGATATTTTCAAAGGTTATAACCTTTGAAAATATAATAATTTTTAAATTTTTTTTAAATGTGAATACAATATTTAGTTATACTAATCATTATATTTATATATTATATAAATTCAATATAAACAATTTTATTGATAAATATTCTAATAATAATCAAAAAATAAATTAATAATCCATTAATAATAAGATAGATATTAATTAAAATATAATTACAAAACTAAAAATGATTCAGAACCAAAAAAATATATATTACTATATAATAATTTTTTGTTTTTGAATTTTTTCTTCTTTTAATAAGTTTATCTATATTTTTTTAATGAAAAATAATTTATATAAATTATATTTGTCTAATTCATAATTTATTTTGTAAATAATATTTATATATAAATCAACAAATAAATAATTATAATGAATATTTAAATTTATAATAAAAAAAATGAGATTTATTATTTATTATTTATTATTTAGGGATACCGGTATAATTTAAATTAGATCCATCACACTAATAATTTATTTTGTAATTAATATTTCGATAAAAATAAACTGATAAATAATTAAAAAAAAAATTTAAAATTATACTGAATACAAATTAAAATGAGATTTAAGATTTATTATTATTGTATACCCGTTTAACAATTTATGTAATCAGAGGTTGTGTTGTTAGGAGTTTAGCGATTTATGTTTTTAGGCTTTTAGTTGTTTATAGGTTTGATATAAAAAAATAAAATAACAAAAAAAATTTCTATAATTTGTTATCATTTTCATAGGTTATAAGCTATGAAAATATATTAATATTTACAATTTTTTGATTTGTAAATACAAATATTTAGTTATAATATTATTAGTAATTATATATAATATAAATTCAATATAAACAATTTTATTGATAGATAATATATTAAGGATCAAAAATTAAATTAATAAACTATTAATAAAAAGATTTATTAAAAATTTTTACTAGATAATAATAATTTTAAAATTTTATTGATTCAAAATTAAAGTAAAATATATTACTCGATAATAATTTTTAATTTTTAAATTTTTATTTCTTTTAGAACCGTATATTTTTTTTATTATAAAAAATTAATTAAATTATATTTGTCGCACTCATACTTTATTTTGTATTAAATAATTCAATAAAAATAAAATAATAAATAATTAAAATTAATATTTAAAATTATAATAAATAGAAATAAAAATTAGATTTATTAATTATTAAGTAGTATATAGCAGTTTAATGGTTTATGTATTTATGCATTATGGGGTTAAGGAGTTTACTGATTTAAGTATGTATGCATTTAGTGGTTTATAGGTTTTATTTAAAAAAAATAAAAAAAATTTATTTTTATTATATTTTGATATTTTCAAAGTTTATAACTTTGAAAATATAATAATTTTTAATTTTTTTTCAAAAGTGAATAAATATTTATTTATAATAATCATAATAATTATATACATATAAATTCAATATAAACAAATTTTTTGATAGATATTCTAATAATTATCAAAATCTAAATTAAAAATCTATTATAAATATGATTAATATTACTTAAAATATAAAATCAAAACCTAAAATGTTTTATAAGCAAAGAAAAATATATTACTTAATAATAATTATTTGTTTTTAAATTTTTATTCTTTTTATTAGTTTATCTATTTTTTGATGAAAAACAATTTTTATAAATAATATTTTTAACTCATAATTTATTTTATAATTAATATATATATATATAAATAAAAAACTAAACAATCAAAATGAATTTTATAAATTAAAATGAAAAGAAATAAAAATGAGATTTATTAATTATTATTTAGGGGTTACTTTTTTAAACGATTATCTATATAAAGGTATCGAGATTTTGTAGTTTAGTGATTTAAGTGTTTAGGCATTTAGTGATTTATAGGTTTTATTTAAATAATGAAATAATAAAAAAAATATTTATTTTGTTTTTTCACATGTTCATAGGTTATAATCTTTGAAAATATAATAATTTTAAAATTTTTTTCAAAAGTGAATATAATATTTAGTTATAATAATTATTAAATTTATATATAATATAAATTAAATATACATATATTTATTGATAAATATTATAATAATAATCAAAAAAATAAATTAATAATCTATTATTAATAAGATAGATATCAATTAAAATATAATTACAAAACCTAAAATGATTCAGAAACAAAGTAAAATATATTACTATATAATAAATTTTTGTTTTTAATTTTTTTCTTCTTTTAATAAGTTTATCTATATTTTTGTTGTTGAAAAATAATTTATATAAATTATATTTTTTAACTTATAATTTATTTTGTATTTAATATTTATATAAAAATAAACATATAAATAATTAAAATGAATTTTTAAAATTATAATGAAAAAAAGAAAAATGAGATTTAATATTTATTATTTATTATTTAGGATATACGTGTTTAAAAAAATTTATCTATTTAGGGTTTTCGATATTAAATAGTTATTGATTTAAGTATTTAGGCATTTAATGGTTTATAGCTTTTATTAAAACAATGAAATAACAAAAAATTTATTTTTGATATTTTTTAATATTTTCAAATGTCATAACAATTGAAAAAATAATAATTTTAAAATTTTTTATAAATGTGAATACAATATTTAGTAATAATAATTATTATAACTATATATAATATAAAATAAATATAAACACTTTTATTCATACATATTATATTAATTATCAAAAAATAAATTAATAAACTATTATTAGTATGATAAATATAAATTAAAATACAATTAAAAAACCTAAATTGATTCAAAATCAAATTAAAATTTATTACTAAATATTAATTTTTTTTTGTTTTTGCATCATTTTATAAACCTATATTTTTTTTTGATGAAAAATATATTATTTAAATTATATTTGTCACTCATAATTTATTTTGTAATTAATATTTCTATAAATTATTTAAATTATATTTAATGTTTACGAGTTTAAAGGTTTAGGTATTTAGGGACTTTGGGGTTTATGAGTTTATAGATTTATGTATTTAGCCATTTAATGGTCTATAAGTTTTATTTAAACAATGATATAACAAAAAATTTATTTTTGTTATTTTTTCTCATTTTTGAAGGTTATAACCTTTGAAAATATAACAATTTTTAAATTTTTTTTATATGTGAATACTATATTTAGTTATGATAATCTTTATAATTATATATCATGTTAATTCAATATAAAAAATTATATTGAAATATATTATATTAATGATCAAAAAATAAATTAATAAACTATTATTAATAAGATAGATATTTTTTAAAATATATTTGCAAAATATAAATTTATTCATAATCAAAGTAAAATATAATACTAAATAATAACTTTTTTGATGTTTTGCTTCTTTTTATAAGTTTATATTTTTTGTTATTTAATGTAAATTATATAAATTATATTTGTCTTCCACATAATTTATTTTTAATTAATAATTATATAAAAATAAACTAATAAATAATTAAAATGAATATTTAAAATTATAATGAATACAAATAAAATTGAGATTTAATATTAATTATTCGGGATATACTAGTTTAATGGTTTACGTATTTAGGTGTTTTGAGGTTTAATTATTTAAGTGTTTAGGACTTTAGTGATTTATAGTTTTTATTTAAAGAATTAAAAAATAAAAAATTAAATTTTTTAATTTTTTTAATTTTGGAAGGTGATAACCTACGAAAATATAATAATTTTTAATTTTATTTAAATGTTAATATAATATTTAGTTCTAATATTCTTAATAATTATATATAATGTAATCTCAATATAAATAATTTTATTAATAGATATTATAATAATGATCAATAAAAAATTAATAAACTATTATTAATAAGAATGATATAAATAAAATATAATTGTAAAAACTAAAATCATTCAAAATCAAAATAAAATATATTCCAAAATAATAAATTTTTGTTTTTAAAATTGTGCCTCTTTTAATAAGAATATATATTTTTTTGATAAAAAATGAATTATTTAAAATAGATATGGCTCACTAATAATTTTTTTTATAATTAATATTTCTATAAAAATAAACTGTTAAATAATTAAAATGAATATTTAAAATAATAATAAATTGAAATAAAAATTAGATTTCTTCATTTTTTAAGTAGTATATAGCAGCTTAATGGTTTATGTATTTAAGCATTACGGGCCTTAGAGATTTACTGATTTAACTGTGTATGTATTTAGTGGTTTATAGGTTTTATTTAAAAATTAAAATAACAAAATATTTATTTTTATTATTTTTTAATATTTTCAAAGGTTATAACATTTGAAAATATAATAATTTTTAATTTTTTTCAAATGTGAATTCAATATTTAGTTATAATAATCATTATATTTATATATCATATAAATTCAATATAAACAATATTATTGATAAATATTCTAAAAATAATCAAAAATAAATTAATAATCTATTATTAATAAGATAGATATCAATTAAAATATAAAATAAAAACCTAAAATGATTCAAAAGAAATCAAAATATATATCTATATAATAATTTGTTATTTTGAAATTTTTTTTTCTTTTAAAAAGTTTATCCATATTTTTTTGATGAAAATTAATTTATATAAATTATATTTGTCTAACTCATTATTTATTTCTTAATTAATATTTATATAAAAATAAACAAATAAATAATAAAATGAATATTTAAAATTATAATGAAAAAAATAATATTGAGATTTATTCTTTATTATTTTGGGTATACCATTCTAATTTAAATTACATCTGTCTCACTAATAATTTATTTTGTAATTAATATTTCTATAAAAATAAACTGATAAAAAATTAAAATAAAAATTTAAAATTATACTGAATAAAATTAAAATCAGATTTATGAATTATTATTAATGTATACCAGTTTAATATTTTAAGTATTAAAAGGATTTTTCGTTTATGACTTTAGTGATTTATGTTTTTAGGCATTTAGTGGTTTATAGGTCTTATTTAAACAAAGTAATAACAAAAATATTATTTTTGATATTTCTTCACATATTCAAATGTTATAAACTTTGAAAATATAATAATTTTAAATTTTTTAAAAATGTTAATACAATATTTGGTAATAAGAATCATTATAATTATATATAATATAAACTAAATATAAACAATTTTATTGATAGATATGATATCAATTATCAAAAAGTAAATTAATATGTTATTATTAATATGATAGATATAAATTAAAATATAATTGCAAAACTTAAAAATATTCAAATTCCAAGTAAAATTTATTACTAAATAATAATTTTTTTTAGTTTTTGCTTCTTTTTATATGCTTATATATTTTTTGATGAAAGATAAATTATTTAAATTATATTTGTATCACTCATAATTTATTTAGTAATTAGTATTTTAATAAATTATTTAAATATATTTAAGGTTTCCGAGTTTAAAGAGTTAAGTATTTAGGGGCTTTTGTGTTTAGGAGTTTAGAGGTTTAAGTGTTTATGCATTTAGTGGTCTATGAGTTTAATTTAACAATGATATAACAAAAAATTATTTTTATTATTTTATTAATTTTTGAATGTTATAACCTTTTAAAATATAATAATTTTTAATTTTTTTCAAATGTAAATATAATATTTAGTTATAATAATCTTAATAATTATAAGTCATTTAAATTAAATATAAATAATTAGATCTCTAAATATTATAATAATGATCAAAAAAAATTTAATTAACAATTATTAATAAGATAGATATTATTTATAATATATTTGCTAAATCTAAATTTATTAAAAAATAAAGTAAATTATATTAATTAATAATAATTTTTTTAATGTTTTGCTTTTTTTATAACTTTATATTTTTGTTATTATCAATAAATTCTTTAAATTAATTTGTCTTACTCATAATTTATTTTGTAATTTATAATTCTATAATAATAAACTAATAAATAATTAAAATAATTATTTAAAATTATAATGAATACAAATAAAAATGAGATTTATTATTTATTATTCAGGATATACCAGTTTAATGGTTTAAGTATTTAGGGGTTTTTGGGATTAGGAGTTTAGTGATTTAAGTGTTTATACCTTTAGTGATTTATAGTTATTATTTAAAGAATTAAAAAACAAAAAATTTAATTTTTTGAATTTTTTAAATTTTTGTTGGTTGTAACCTTTGAAAATATAATAATTTTAAATTTTTTGAATGTGAATATAATATTTTGTTATAATAATCTTAATAATTATATATAATGTAAACTAAATATAAATAATTTTATTAATAGATATTATAATAATGATCAATAAATAAATTAAAAAACTATTATTAATAAAAATGATAAAAATTAAAATATAATTGTAGAATCTAAAATGATTCAAAATCAAAATAAGATATATTACTAAATAATACTTTCTTATTTTAAAAATTTTGCCTCATTTTATAAGCATATATATTTTTTTGATGAAAAATAAATTATTTAAATTATATCTGTCTCACTAATAATTTATTTTGTAATTAATATTTCTATAAAAATAAATTGATAAATAATTAAAATGAATATTTAGAATTATAATGAATACTAATAAAAAGAGATTTATGATTTATTATTTAGGGTATACCTATTTAATGGTTTAAGTTTTATGTGGTTTTGGGATTAAGGAGTTTATTAATTTGTATGTTTGGACATTTAGGTGCTTATAGGTTTTATTTAATCAATGAAATAACAAAAAATTTATTTTTATGAATTTTAGTGATTTTCAAAGGTTATTACCTTTGAAAATGTAATAATTTTAAATTTTTCTAAAATATGAATGCAATACTTATTTATAATAATCTTTATAATTATATTTGATGTAAATTTAATATAAAAAATTTTATTTATATATATTATTATAATGATCGAATAATAAATTAATAAACTATTATTAATAAGATAGATATTAATTAAAATATATTTGCATATCCCAAAATAATTCAAAATCAAAGTAAATTATATTACTAAATAAAATTTTAAATTTTTGAAATTTTGTTTATTTTTATAAGCTTATATTTTTTTCATAAAAAATTATGTATTTAAATTATATATCTTACTCATTATTTATTTTGTAATTAATATTTTTATAAAAATAAACTAAAAAAAAATTAAAATGAATATTTAAAATTATAATGAATACAAATAAAAATTAAATTTATTATTTATTATTTAGGTAATATATGTTTAATGGTTCAAGTATTTAGGGGGTTTTGAGGTTAAGGAGTCTAGATATTTAAATGATTAGGTTTTAGTGGGTTATAAGTTTTATTTTAAAAATAAAATAATAAAAAAATTATTTTTCTGATTTTTTATCATTTTTGAAGTTTATAACCTTTGAAAATATAATAATTTTTAAATTTTTTTCAAATGTAAATATAATATTTAGTTATAATAATCTTAATTTTTATAAGACATTTAAATTCAATATAAGTAATATTATTGATAGATATTATAATAATGATCAAAAAATAAATTAATAAACTAATATTAAATAGATTGATAGCAATAAAAATATAAATGCAATACCATTAATGATTCAAAGTCAAAGTAAAATATATTACTACATGATAATTTTTTGTTTTTAAATTTTTACTTCTTTTTATAAGCTTGTATTTTTTTTTGATTAAAAATAAATGATTAAAATTATATTTGCCTCACTCTTTATTTATTTTGCAATTAATATTTCTATAAAAAATAAACTAATAAATAATTAAAATCAATATTAAAAATTATACTGAATACAAATTAAAATGAGATTTATGATTTATTATATATGGTATACCAGTTTAATGGATTGTTAATTTAGGGGTTTTGTTGTTTAGGAGTTTAGCAATTTATGTTTTTTGGGATTTAGTGGTTTATACTTTTTATTTATATAATAAAAATAAATTTTTTTTTTCGATTTTATCTGATTTTCAAACTTTATAACCTTAAAAAATAAAATAATTTTTAAAATTTTTTGAAATGTGAATACCATGTTTAATTATATTAATCTTACTAATTATATATCATATAAATTCAATATAAACAATTTTAATGATAGATAGTATAATAATGATGAAAAATTAAATTAATAAATTATTATTAATAATATAAATATTAATTAAAATATATTTACATAACACAATATGATTCAAAATCAAATCAAAAAATATTACTAAATAATAATACTTAATTTTCAAATATTTCCTTCTTTTTATAAGCTTATATTTTTTATTGATTAAAAATAAATTATCTAAATAATATATGTCTAACTCAAAATTTTTTTTGTAATTAATTTTTCAAAAAGATTAAACTATAAATAATTAAAATGAATATTTAAAATTATAATAAATAGAAATAAAAATGAGATTTATTATTTATTAAGTAGTATATTGCTGTTAAAAGGTTTATGTATTTTGGGGTTTTGGAGAGTATGAGCTTACTGATTTAACTAAGTAAGCATTTAATGATCTATAGGTTTTATTTTAAAAATGAAATAATAAAAAATTTATTTTTATTATATTTTCTGATTTTTTAAGCTTATAACCTTGGAAAATATAATAATTTTTAAATTTCTTTTCAAAAGTGAATACAATATATATTTATAATAATCATAATAATTATATATCATATAAATTCAATATAAACAATTTTATTGATATATATTCTAATACTTATCAAAAAATAAATTAAAAATCTATAATGAATAAGATTGATATTACTTAAAATATAATATCAAAACATAAAATGATTCAAAATCAAAGCAAAATATATGACTAAATAATAATTATTTATTTTTAAATTTTTATGATTTTTATAAGTTTATCTATTTTTTGATAAAAAATATTTTTAATAAATTATATATTTAACTCATAATTTATTTTATAATTAATATATATATAAAAATATAAAACTAAACAATCATATTTAATTTTTTTTTATAATGAAAAGAAATAAAAATGAGATTTATTAATTATTATTTAGGGTATACCGGTTTAAACGATTATCTATATAGGGGTATCAGGATTTTGTAGTTTAGTGATTTAAGTGCTTAGACATTTAGTGGTGTATAGGTTTTATTTAAACAATGAATTAACAAAAAAAAAATATTTTTTTTTATTTTTTGCCATTTTCAAATGTTATAATCTTTGAAAATATAATAATTTTAAATTTTTTTCCAAATGGAATACTATATTTATTTATAATAATATTTATATTTATATATCATATAAATTCAATATAAACATTTTTATTGAAAAATATTCTAGTAATGATTAAAAAATAAATTAATAAAATATAATTAATAAGATAGATATCAATTAAAATATAATTAAAAAACCTAAAATGATTTAGAAGCAAAGCAAAAATATATTACTATATAATAATTTTTTGTTTTGAAATTTGTTTTTAAAAATTTATCTATATTTTTTTGATGAAAAATAATTTATATAAATAATATTTGTTTAACTTATAATTTATTTTGTAATTAATATTTATATAAATATATCCAAATAAATATTTAAAATGAATATTTAAAATTATAATGAAAAAAAATGAGCTTTATTATTTATTATTTAGGGTATACCGGTTGAATTTAAATTAGATCTATCTAACTAATAATTTATTTTGTAATTAATATTTCTATAAAAATAAACTAATAAATAATTAAAATACAAATTTAAAATTAAACTGAAAAAAAATTAAAATGAAATTTCTGATTTATTATTAATGTATACCAGTTTAATTTTTTAAGTATTTAGAGGTTTTGTCATTTAGATGTATAGTGATTTATGTTTTTAGGCATTTAGTGGTTTATAGGTTTTATTTAAAGAATAAAATAACAAAAAAATTTTGTAATTTTTTCTCATTTTCATATGTCATAACCTTTGAAAATATAATAATATTTAACATTTTTTGAAAGGTGAATATAATATTTAGTAATAATAATATTATTAATTATATATCATATAAATTCAATATAAACAATTTTATTGCTAGATATTATAATAATGATCAAAAATTAAATTAATAAACTATTAATAATAATATAGATATTAATTAAAAAATATTTACAAAACTTAAATTGATTCAAAATTAAAGTAAAATATATGACTTAATAATAATTTTTAATTTTTAAATTTTTACTTATTTTATAAGCATAAATACTTTTATTAAATTAAAAATAAATTATATAAATTATATTTCGCACACTTATAATTTATTTTGTAATAAATATTTCTATAGAAATAAACTAATAAATAGAAATAAAAATTAGATTTATTAATTATTATGTAGTATATAACAGTTTAATGGTTTATTTATTTAGTTATTACGAGGTTTAAAAGTTTACTAATTTAACTGTGTATGCATTAAGTGGTTATAGGTTTTATTTAAAAAATATATAAACAAAAAAATTATTTTTATTATTTTTTGATATTTTCAAATGTTATATCCTTTGAAAATATAATAATTTTTAAAATTTTTTCAAAAGTGAATTCAATATTTAGTTATAATAATCATTATATTTATATTTCATATAAATTCAATATAAATAATTTTATTAATATATATTCTAATAATGATCTAAAATTAAATTAATAATCTATTATTAATAAGATATATATCAATTAAAATATAATTACAAAACCTAAAATATTTCAGAAGGAAAGCAAAATATATTAATATATAATAAATTTTTATTTTGAAATTTTTTATTCTTTTTATAAGTTTATTTATATTTTTTGATGATAAATAATTTATATAAATTATATTTGTCTAACTCATCATTTCTATTGTAATTAATATTTAATAAAAATAAACGAATAAATAATTAAAATCAATATTTTAAATAATAATGGAAAAAAATATTGAGATTTATTATTTATTATTTAGGGTATACCAGTTTAAAAGGATAATCTATTTATGGTTTTCGAAATTTAGGAGTTATTGATTTAAGTGTTTCGGCATTTAGTAGTTTATAGGATTTATTTAAATAATGAAATAACAAAAAAAATTATTTTTGATATATTCTAACATTTTTAAAGGTTATAACATTAGAAAATATAATAATTTTAAATTTTTTAAAAAATGTGAATACAATAATTAGTAATAAGAAACATTATAAATATATATAATATAAACTAAATATATACAATTTTATTGATATATATGATATCAATTATCAAAAAATAAATTAATATGCTATTATTAATATGATAGATATAAATTAAAATATAATTACAAAACATAAAATTTTTCAAAATCAAAGAAAAATTTATTACAAAATAATAATTTTTGTTTTTTACTTTTTGCTTCTTTTTATAAGCTTATATATTTTTTTGATGAAAAATAAATTATTTAAATTATATTTAAGGTTTACTGGTTTAAAGTTTTAAGTGTTTAGGGGCTTTTGTATTTAGGAGTTTATAGATTTATGTGTTTAGGCATTTAGTGGTCTATAAGTTTTATATAAACAATGATATAAAAAAAATTTATTTTTATTTTTTTTTTCTAATTTTTTAAGGTTATAACCTTTGAAAATATAAAAATTTCTAAATTTTTTTCAAATGTAAATATAATATTTATTTATAATAATCTTAATAAATATAAGTCATTTAAATTCAATATAAATAATCACATTGCTAGATATTATAATAATGATCAATAAATAAATTAATAAACTATTATTAATAAGATAGATATTATTTAAAATATAATTACAAATTCTAAATTTATTAAAAATCAAAGTATATATTACTAAATAATAATTTTTTTTTATATTTTGTTTTTTTTATAAGTTTATATTTTTGTTATTAAAAATAAATTTTTTAAATTATATTTGTCTTCCTCATAAATTATTTTTTAATTTATTATATTATAAAAATAAACTAATAATTAAATAAAATAAATATTTAAAATTATAATGAATACTAATAAAATTGAGATTTATTATTTAATATTCAGGATATACAAGTTTAATGGTTTAATTATTTACGTATTTTGGAGTTTTGTAATTTAAGTGTTTATGCCTTAAGTGATTTTATCTAATTTTTGAATGTTATAACCTTCGAAAATATAATAATTTTTAATTTTTTTTAAAATGGGAATATAAAATTTAGTTATAATAATCTTGATAATTATATATAATGTAAAATCAATATAAATAATTTTATTAATAGATATTATAATAATGATCATTAAATAAATTAATAAACTATTATTAATTAGAATGATATAAATTAAAATATAATTTTAAAATCTAAAATTTTTCAAAATTAAATTAAAATAAATTACTAAATAATAATATTTTGTTTTAAAGATTTTGCCTCTTTTTATGAACTTATATTTTTTTGATGAAAAATAAATTATTTATATTATATCTGTCTCACTAATAATTTATTTTGTAATTAATATTTCTATAAAAATAAACTGATAAATAAATAAAATAAATATTTAAAATTATAATGAATACTAATAAAAATGAGATTTATTATTTATTAAGTAGTATATATATGTTAAAATATTTATGTATTTTGGGGTTTCGAGGTTTATGAGCTTACTAATTTAAGTAAGTAAGCATTTAATGGCCTATAGGTTTTATTTAAAAAATAAAATAACTAACAATTTTTTTTTATTATTTTTTCTCATTTTTTAAGATTATAACCTTTGAAAATATAATAATTTTTAAATTTTTTTTCAAAAATGAATACAATATTTATTTATAATAATCATAATAATTATATATCATATAAATTCAATTTAAACAATTTTATTGATAGATATTCTAATAATAATCAAAAAATAAATTAAAAATCTATTATGAATAAGATTGATATTAATTAAAATATAATAACAAAACCTAAAATGATTCAAAATCAAAGCAAAATATATTACTAAATAATAATTATTTATTTTTGAATTTTTATTCTTTTTATAAGCTTATCGATTTTTTGATTAAAAATAATTTTTATAAATTATATTTTTAACTCATAATTTATTTTATAATTAATACATATATAAAAATAAAATACTAAACAATCCAAATGAATTTTTTAAATTATAATGAAAACAAATAAAAATGAAATTTATTAATTATTATTTAGGGTATAGTGATTTAAAGGATTATCTATATAGAGGTATCAGGATGTTGTAGTTTAGTGATTTAAAGGCTTAGGCATTTAGTGGTGTATATATTTTATTTAAACAATAGAATAACAAAGAAAATATATTTTTTTTATTTGTTCACATTTTCAAAAGTTATAACCTTTGAATATATAATAATTTTAAAATTTTTTTCAAAAGTGAATACAATATTTAGTTATAATAATCATTATATTTATATATCATATAAATTCAATATAAACATTTTAATTGATAAATATTCTAATAATGATGAAAAAATATCTTAATAATTTATTATTAATAAGATAGATATCAATTAAAATATATTTACAAAACCTAAAATGATTCAGAAGCAAAGCAAAATATATTACAATATAATAATTTTTTGTTTTGAATTTTTTTTTATTTTAAAAAGTTTATCTATATTTTTTGATTAAAAATAATTTATATAAATTGTATTTGTCTAACTCATAATTTATTTTGTAATTAATATTAATATAAAAATAAACATATAAATAATTAAAATAAATATTTAAAATTATAATGAAAAAAAAATGAGATTTATTAATTATTATTTAGGGTATACCGGTTTAATTTAATATATATCTATCTCACTAATAATTTATTTTGTAATTAATATTTCTATAAAAATAAACTGATAAATAATTAAAATAAAAATTTTAAATTATACTGAATAAAAATTAAAATAAGATTTATGATTTAGTATTAATGTATACCAGTTTAATGGTTTAAGTATTTAGATATTTTGTAATTTTAAAATTTAGCGATTTATCTTTTTTGGCATTTAGTGGTTTATAGGTTTTATTTAAACAATAAAATAATAAAAAAAAATTTATAATTTTTTCTCATTTTTATACGTTATAACCTTTGAAAATATAATAATATTTAAAATTATTTAAATGTAAATATAATATTTTAGTTATAATAATATTAATAATTATATATCATACAAATTCAATATAAACAATTTTATGGATAGATATTATAATTATGATCAAAAATTAAATTAATAAACTATTAATAAAAAGATTAAAATTAATTAAAAAATATTTACAACACCCAAATTGATTCAAAATTAAAGTAAGATATATTACTGGATAATTATTTTAAATTTTTAAATTTTTAAATTTTTAAATTTTTACTTCTTTTATATGCACATATATATTATCCATTAAAAATAAATTATTTAAATTATATTTGTCGCACTCAGAATTTATTTTGTAATAAATATTTCTATAAAAATAAACTAATAAATAATTAAAATGAATATTTAAAATTATAATATATAAAAATAAAAATTAGATTTGTTATTTATTATGTATTATATATCGGTTTAATGGTTAATGTATTTAGGCATTATGGGTTCTAGGAGTTTACTTATTTAACTGTGCATGTATTTAGTAGTTTATAGGTTTTATTTAAAAAATAAAAAAACAAAATATTTATTTTTATTAATACATAATGAATAACAATTATAGTTTATAGTTTATAGGTTTTATTTTTTTAATATTTTCAAAGGTTATAACCGTGAAAATATAAAATTATTTATATTTTTTTCAAAATTGAATTCAATATTTAGTTATAATAATCATTATATTTATATATCATACAAATTCAATATAAACTATTTTATTGATAAATATTCTAATAATTATCAAAAAATAAATAATCTATTATTAATAAGATAGATATCAATTATAATATATTTACAAAACCTAAAATGATTTAGAAGCAAAGTAAAATATATTACTATATAATAATTTTTTGTTTTGAATTTTTTTTTTCTTTTAAAAAGTTTATCTATATTATTTTGAAGAAAAATAATTTATATAAATTATATTTGTGTAACTCATAATTTATTTTGTAATTAATATTTATATTAAAATAAACAAATAAATAATTAAATTTCAATACATAAAATTAAAATGAAAAAAATGAGATTTATTCTTTATTTTTTAGGATATACCAATTTAATTTAAATTAGATCTGTCTCACTAATAATTTATTTTGTAATTAAAATTTCTGTAAAAATAAACTGATAAAGAATTAAAATAAAAATTAAAATTATACTAAATAATTAAATTAATTTATTTTGTTCCTCTCTCAACTCTAGAATGAGTGCTAAAGATCTAACCAACATAATAGGAGCTTTTACTTTATCTCTATTTTGTCTCATCATATTTGATGTTGAATCACAGGGATATCAAAGGTAATTTGACTCACGTATGCTAACAGACTAAACCAAAGTTGTACCCCTATGTGTTGAAATAGCTAGTTGTTGAGGATGCTATTTATATTGATTATTGTAATTTCTTCTAAAATATCTTTCATGCACACACTCAAAGCAATTTTTTTAAAACATAGTTCACCTCTAAAAAAATAACCACCTTGTAGCCTATTAGAACAAACTAGTCCCATGGTGATTTGAGAAGGGCAAGAAGTATGGGCTCACTTTGAATCAAGAATCAAAAAATTTATTTTATTGGCATGTCTAAGCCTTTTTTTTTATATCCTCATGGATATGAAAAGTATCATTTCTTCTTTTTATATCAAATGAGTTATGTATACAAGCTTACAATAGCCAAAAAGGTGTAAATGAATCATATTCAAAGGTATAAAAGGTTTTAATCATTGCTCAAAATATTAGTATTGCATATTGACACTTGAGGTCACAGATCAAAGGAAAAAGCCATAGTGATATTTCCAATCCCAAGAATTTTAGCTATAGAAAGTTATAAAGAGTAGTACTCGAGCTTTAACAATTTCTAGGTTCATGACTTTTGCTCTTGAGGACTGTCCAAAGTTACAATAATTCTTAGTGCAATGACTTTGCAAAATAAAGATAAAATGCACAAGCTATGGTGATATCCAATACTGTGACCCAGTATTATAGTGATTAAATATGTATTTATGATCATTCTTAGTGCCATAACAATATGTTCAACAGAGAGACACAAGTTAAAGCATATTCTCATCGATATGATTTTGTGTTCTAGAGACAAAATAAACAATAATGATCATTGCTAATGCTAGAATATTCTAAAGCAAGAAAGAGACTGAATCCATAACTCACCCCTAAAGTCATGACTTTTTGTTACATATACAAAAAGATAAATCTGTGATTACTATAAGTTGTGAATTTCAATTTAAATGTAACACTTAGTCATTTGATTATAAAAGTGCAAAACATGAGATTTAGGATTTAGGGTTTATGGATTAGGGATATAGTTTATGGTTTACGGTTTTAAAATTTAAAGTTTACGGTTTATGGTTTTTTAATGTTATATTTCGGAAAATACATAGTTTATTTATCATTTAGGCACATAACATACAAGAGACTAAAAAGCTGACTAATTTAGGCCAGCCCACCAAATCCTATGAACCTTAAAGATTGTGCATGTGTGTGACATGCAGCATCAAGCGTTTGCCTATGTCATTGCTATGGAATGGAATACATGTAAAATTGAATACCCATAAATCCATAAGTCCATATCTACGGCACTTTTGCAATTCATTCTCACCTCTGAATTCCACATTCTTTTCTCTCCAATGAACCTCAAAATAGTATCTCTTGGGTTAGAATGCTTCCACCTCGAGCTCTAAGAAGTGGTTGTATGTTGCACCGACAAAATATCAAAAAATATGCATGCATCGGTGTGCATGTGTGATGAGGTCCATCTCATAGTCTAATTATCTACGCATACAACCAAGCTAGAATACAAGTAAATTTACAAAATGCTATAAAGATAGGTCTTCTACTGCCGGGAGTGTAGCATCGCCTAATGTGTCTTTACAAAATGCATTAGTAGGCCCCACTTAGAGATAGTCATGGGTCTAGTTGCCCTCATTGCATGCTACATAGAGAACAAACAAGATTGTGTGTGTGAGTATTTCATGATCCATCTCTACAAGTACATGGTGTATACAAAGTCCAAAATACAAATAAGACTACAAACATGAACTTCAAGTTTGAATCTTTCGCTCCCGTGTGGCTGGTCTGGACTCCATTGCTTACTGGCCCAGCTTGGTGATGCCTTGGATTTTGTCAGCTCTCCAATTAATCATGGATTACTCGCTACTCTTATTGGGAGACGGTTGGGTGGCCCTCTATGCTGCCTGATTGGGCTAGTGGGACCCACTCCTGTCTACTCTTGTGTTTACTCCCAACCACATTGCTTGGTCTCGTCAGTTGTCTTGATGTTATCATCCCGGCTTGCTAGTGGGGCCCTAAACAAGCTGGTGGCCCATACTTCTGTCTACTTCCAGGACATCTGGCCCCTCTAAATGTTACACCAAAATGGACAATAATATGTGCACGTGTGTTCCGTGGTCCATCGCTATGTGGTGTGGTGCAATAATATCAGGGTTTCGGAGTTTAGTATTTTAAGTATTTATGTATTTTTTGGTTTATAGGTTTTATTTAAATAATTAAATAACAAAAAAATTATTCTTATGATTTTTTCTCATTTTCAAGGTTTTAACCATTGAAAATATTATAATTTTTAATTTTTTTTTAAATATTAATACAATATTTTATTCTAATAATCATAAAAATTAAATATCATGTAAATTCAATATAAATAATTTTATTGATCGATATTATAATACTAATCAATAAATAGATTAATAAACTATTATTTATAAGATAGATATTAATTAAAATATATTTGCAAAACCTAAAATGATTCAAAATCAAAGTAAAATATATTACTAAGTAATAATTTTTTATTTTTAAATTTTTTATTCTTTTTATACGCTTATAAATTTTTTTGATGAAGATAAATTATTTAAATTATATTTCACTTATTCATAATTTTATTTTGCAATTAATATTTCTATAAAAGTAAACTAATAAATAATTAAAACGAATATTAAAATTATAATGAATACAAATAAAAATTAGATTTATGATTAATTATTTAGGGAATATCAGTTTAATGGTTTAAGTATTTAGGAATTTAGGAGTTTAGTGATTTAAGTGTTTAGGCATTTAGTAGTTTATATGTTTTATTTAAATAATGAAATAACAAAAAAATTATTTTTCAAATTTTTTATCAATTTTGAAGGTTATAACCTTTATAAATATAATAATTTTTAAATTTTTTTTAATGTGAATACAATATTTAATTATAATAAACGTAATAATTATATATCATGTAAATTAAAAATAAACAATTTTATTGATAGATATTAATAAACTTAATATAAATATAAATATAATAATGATCAAAAAATAAATTAATAAACTATTATTTATTGATAGATATTTATATATTATTTATAAATACTTAAACCTTTAAAGATGGTTAAAATGTTTAAGTATTTAAGGGTTTTGGGGTTTTGGGGTTTAGGAGTTTAATGATTTAAGCATTTAGGTATTTTGTAGTTTATAGGTTTTATATAAATAATAAAATAACAGAAAATTTATTTTTGTGATTTTATCTCATTTTCAAAGATGATAACCTTTAAAAATATAATAATATTTAAATTTTTTTCAAATTTAAATATAATATTTAGTTATAATAATCTTTATAATTATATAAAATGTAAATTCAATATAAACAATTTTATTGATAAATATTCTAATAATGATCAAAAAATAAATTAATAATCTATTATTAATAAGATATATATCAATTAAAATATAATTACAAAACCTAAAATGATTCAGAAGCAAAACAAAATATATTACTATATAATAATTTTTTGTTTTGAAAATTTTTTTTCTTTTAAAAAGTTTATCTATCATTTTTTGATGAAAAATAATTTATATAATTATTTGTCGAGCTCAATTTATTTTGAAATTAATGATTATATATAAATAAACAAATAAATAATTAAAATGAATATTTAAAATTATAATGAAAAAAAATAAGATTTATTATTTATTATTTAGGGATACTATTTTAATATAAATTAGATTGGTCTCACTAATAATTTAATTTGTAATTAATATTTCTTTAAAAATAAACTGATAAATAATTAAAATATAGATTTAAACTTATACTGTATAAAATTTAAAAATGAGATTTATGATTTATTATTACTATATACCAGTTTAATGGTTTAAGTATTTAGAGGTTTTTTCATTTAGGATTTTAGCAATTTATGTTTTTAGGCTTTTAGTGGTTTATACATTTTATTTAAAAAAATAAAATATCAAAAAAAATTTCTATAATTTTTTCTCATTTTCATAGGTTATAACCTTTGAAAATATAATAATATTTAAAATTTTTTGAAATGTGAATACAATATTTAGTTATAATAATATTAATAATTATATATCATATAGATTCAATAAACAATTTTATTGATATATATTATCATAATGATCAAAATTAAATTTATAAACTATTGATATTAAGATAGATATTAATTAAAAAATAATTACAAAACCCAAATTGATTCAAAATTATTGTAAAATTTATTTCTAGATAACAATTTTTAATTTTTAAATTTTTACTTCTTTTATAAGAATATATATTTTTAAAATTATATTTTTTGCATTCATATTTTTTTTTGTAATAAATATTTCTATAAAAATATACTAATAAATAAATAAAATGAATATTTAAAATTATAATAAATAGAATTAAAAATTAGATTTATTAAATTTAAAGTAGTATATAGCATTTTAATGGTTTATGTATTTTGGCATTACGGGGATTAGGAGTTTACAAATTAACAGTATATGCATTTAGTTGTTTATAGGTGTTATTTAAAAAAAATATCAAAAAAATTATTTTTTTTTATTTTTTGATATTTTTAAAGATTATAACCTTTGAAAATATAATAATTTTTAAATTTTTTTCAAAAGTGAATACTATATATAGTTATAATACTCATTATATTTATATATCATATAAATTCAATATAAATATTTTTATTGGTAAATATTCTAATAATGATCAAAGAATAAATTAATAATAAATTATTAATAAGATAGATATCAATTTAAATATAATTACGAAACCTAAAATGATTTAGAAATAAAGCAAAATATATTACTATATAATATGTTTTTCTTTTGAATTTTTTTTTTAAAAGTTTATCTATTTTTTTGATCAAAAATAATTATATAAATTATATTTGTCTAACTAAATTTATTCTGTAATTAATAATTACATAAAAATAAACGAATAAATAATTAAGATGAATATTTTAAATTATAATGATAAAAATAATATTGAGATTTATTATTTATTATTTAGGGTATACCGGAAAAAAATGATTATCTATTTAGCATTTTCGAGATTTAGGAGTTATTGATTTAAGTATTTAGGCATTTAGTGGTTTATAGGATTTATTTAAACAATGAATTAACAGAAAAATTATTTTTATTATTTTTTCACATTTTCAAACGTCATAACATATGAAAATATGATAATTTTAAAATTTTTTTAAAATGTGAATAAAATATTTAGTAATAATAATCATTATAATTATATATAATTTAAACTAATTATAAATAATTTTATTGATAGATATGATATCAATTATTAAAAAATAAATTAATAAACTATTATTAATATGATACATATAAATTAAAATATAATTACAAAATCTAAAATGATTTAAAATCAAAGTAAAATTTATTACTAAATAATAATTTTTTGTTTTTAAATTTTTACTTTTTTTATAAGATTATATTTTTTTATTAAAAACAAAATTATTAATATTATATTTATCAGACTAATTAATTATTTTGTAATTAATATTATTATAAAAAATAAACTAATAAATATTTAAAATGAATATTTAAAATGAATATTTAAAATTATAATGAATACAAATTAAAATGAGATTTAAGATTTATTATTGATGTATATGTAATTTAATTTTTAATAATCTATTTGTATAACCAAATATTTTTTCTTTTTAAATATTTTCATGTAAGTGCAGGAAAGGAAATATTAAGAGGCCAGGGATGTAGAAGTATCACAATAACGGAGGTCTCACTGATCGGACAGCTGGTCGATATTGGTGCAGAGCCTGACCAGTCTATTGATCCGACCCGCTCAGGTTAAATGAACCGAAAGAAATTTTAAATTAAAATGTTTTGTAACTTTATTTTTGGGTGGTTGTTTTTGGTCCCGTTGAACTGTTCATCATCTCTCCCTTCTCTCTGTGTGATTCATCACGACTATTCTGTGTGCTACATACTGTAAGACATTTCTGTTACTTTAATCTGTAATGCATAAGTATTTTCTGGTGGGTTTAGCTATTCATACTGAGTGACTAGCGAACCACGATATTTTCGGTGTTTATTTCTCGTTTTATGATTCTATCATGGATGGTTGCTGAATTGTGATATATATATTGATTGTTTTATGTTGTTTATAAGTTTCAGTATCTCAATCTCACTACCGTGGAAGCACAATTACCGAACAATTAAATATGGTATACCAGTTAAATGGGTCGATTATTTAGGGGTTTTGTCGTTTAGGAGTTTAGCAATTTATGTTTTTAGGCATTTAGTGGTATATAGGTTTTATTTATATAAAAAAAATAAAATTTTTTATTGATTTTTTTTAGATTTTCAAAGGTTATAACCTTTAAAAATAAAATAATTTTTAAAATCTTTTGAAATGTGAATACCATGTATAATTATATTAATCTTATTAATTATATATCATATAAATTCAATATAAATAATTTTAATGATATATATTATAATAATGATCAAAAATTAAATTAATAAACTATTATTAATAATATAAATATTAATTAAAATTTATTTACATAACACAAAATGATCAAAAAATATTCTAATAATGATCAAAAAATAAATTAATAATCTATTATTAATAAGTTAGATATCAATTAAAATATAATTACAAAACCTAAAATGATTCAGAAACAAAGCAAAATATATTACTATATAATATTTTTTTGTTTTTAATTTTTTTCTTCTCTTATTAAATTGATCTATATTTTTTTGTTGAAAAATAAATTATATAAATTATATTTGTATAACTTATAATTTATTTTGTAATTAATATTTATATAAAAATAAACAAATAAATAATTAAAATGAATATTTAAAAGTATAATGAAAAAAATAAAAATGAGATTTATTATTTATTATTTAGGATATACATATTTAAAAAATTTATCTATTAAGGGTTTTTGAGATTTAGAAGTTATTGATTTAAGTATTTAGGCATTTAATGGTTTATATGTTTTATTCAAACAATGAAATAATAAAAAATTTATTAATGATAAATTTTCAAATTTTTAAAGGTCATAACAATATTTAGTAAACTATATATAATATAAATATATTTAAAAATTTTTTAAAAATGTAATAATTTAATAAAATATTTATTATTATATTTTTGAAAATATAATAATTTAAAAATTTTTTAAAAATGTGAATACAATATTTAGTAATAATAAATATAATAACTATATATAATATAAACTAAATATAAACAATTTTATTGATAGATATTATATCAATTATCAAAAAATAAATTAATAAACTATTATTAAAATGGTATATATAAATTAAAATATAATTTAAAAACCTAAAATGATTCAAAATCAAAGTAAAATTTATTACTAAATAAATTTTTTTTTTGTTTTTGCATCATTTTATGAGCTTATATGTTTTTTTGATGAAAAATAATTTATTTAAATTATATTTGTATCACTCATAATTTATTTTGTAATTAATATTTCTATAAATTATTCAAATTATATTTAAGGTTTACGAGTTTAAAGGTTTAAGTATTTAGGTGCTTCGGGGTTTAGGAGTTTAGATGTTATTGTATTTAGGCATTTAATTGTTTATAAGTTTTATTTAAACAATGATATAACAAAAAATTTATTTTTGTTATTTTTTCTCATTTTTGAAGGTTATAAACTTTGAAAATATAACAATTTTAAATTTTTTTTATATGTTAATACTATATTTAGTTATGATAATCTTAATATTTATATATCATGTAAATTCAATATAAACAATTATATTGAAATATATTATATTAATGATCAAAAAATTAATTAATAAACTATTATTAATAATATAGATATTATTTTAAATATATTTGCAAAAGGTAAATTTATTCAAAATCTAAGAAAAATATATTACAAATAATACATTCTTTGATGTTTTGCTTCTTTTTATAAGTGTATATTTTTTGTTATTAAAAGTAAATTATTTATATTATATTTGTCTTCCTCATAATTAATTTTTAATTTATAATTCTATAAAAATAAACTAATAAATAAATTAAAATGAATATTTAAAATTTTAATGAATACAAATAAAATAGAGATTTATTATTTATTACTCCGGATATACTAGTTTAATGCTTTAAATATTTAGGGGTTTTGGAGTTTAGTTATTTAAGTGTTTAGGCCTTTAGTGATTTATAGTTTTTATTTAAAGAATGAAAATATAAAAAAATTAATTTTTTGATTTTTTTTAATTTTTGAAGGTTATAAACTTTGAAATTATAATAATTTTTAATTTTTTTTAAATGTGAATATAATATTCAGAAATAATAATCTTAATAATTATATATAATGTAAACTCAATATAAATAATTTTATTAATAGATATTATAATAATGATCAATAAAAAATTAATAAACTATTATTAATAAGAATGATATAAATTAAAATATAATTGCAAAATCTAAAATGATTCAAAGTAAAAATAAAATATATTACTAAATAATAAAATTTTTGTTTTTAAAATTTTGCCTCTTTTTATAAGGATATATATTTTTTATGATGAAAAATAAATTATTTAAATTAGATCTGTCTCACTAATAATTTATTTTGTAATTAATATTTCAATAAAAATAAACTGATAAATAATTAAAATAAAAATTTAAAATTATACTTAATAAAAATTAAATTGAGATTTAGGATTTTTTATTAATGTACACCTATTTAATACTTTATGTATTTATAGGTTTTGTTGTTTTGGAAATTAGCAATTTATGTTTTTAGGCATTTAGTGTTTGATAGGTTTTATTTAAACAACAAAATAACAAAAAAAAATTTGTAATTTTTTCTCATTTTCATAGGTTATAACCTTTTAATATATAATAATATTTAAAATTTTTTGAAATATGAATACAATATTTAGTTATAATAATATTAATAATTATATATCATAAAAATTTAATATAACAATTTTATTGATAGATAATATACTAATAATCAAAATTTAAATTAATAAACTATTAATAAAAAGATTGATATTAATTAAAAAATATTTACAAAACTCAAATTGATTCAAAATTAAAGTAAAATATATTACTATATAATAATTTTTTAATTTTTTAATTTTTACTTCTTTTATAAGAATATATTTTTTTTGATTAAAAATAAATTAATTAAAATATATATGTCCCTCTGATAATTTAATTTGTAATAAATATTTCTATAAAAATAAAATAATAAATAATTAAAATGAATATTTAAAATTATAATAAATAGAAATAAAAATAAATTTATTAATTATTAAGTTGTATATTGCGGTTTAATGGTTTATGTATTTAAGCATTATGAGTTTTAGGAGTTTACTGATTTAATAGTGTATGCATTTAGTAGTTTATAGGTTTTATTTAAAAAATAAAATAATAAAAGATTTATTTTTATTATTTTTTCATATTTTCAATGGTTATAACCTTTGAAAATTTAATAATTTTTGATTTTTTTTTAAATGTGAATACAATATTTTTTTATAATAATCATTATATTTATATATCATATAAATTCAATATAAACAATTTTATTAATAAATATTCTAATAATGATCAAAAAATAAATTAATAATCTATTATTAATAAGATAGATATCAATTAAAATATAATTACAAAACCTAAAATGATTCAGAAGAAAAACAAAATATATTACTAAATAATAATTTTTTGTTTCGAACTTTTTTTTCTTTTAAAAAGTTTATCAATAATTTTTTGATGAAAAATAATTTATATAAATTATACTTGTCTAACTCAATTTATTTTGTAATTAATATTTATATATAAATAAACATATAAATAATTAAAATGAATAATTAAAATTATAATGAAAAAAAATGAGATTTATTATTTATTATTTATTATTTAGGTATACCGGTTTAATTAAAATTAGATCTGTCTCACTAATAATTTATTTTGTTATTTATATTTCTATAAAATAAATTGATAAATAATTAAAATACAAATTTAAAATTATACTGAATAAAAATTAAAATGAGATTTATGCTTTATTATTAATATATATCAATTTAATGATTTAAGTATTTAGATGTTTTGTCATTAAGAGTTTACCGATTTATGTTTTAAGGCTTTTAGTGGTTTATAGGTTTTATTTAAAAAAATAAAATAACAAAAAAAATTTCTATAATTTTTTATCATTTTCATAGGTTATAACATTTGAAAATATAATAATATTTAAAATTTTTTGAATTTTTAATACAATATTTTGTTATAATAATATTAATAATTATATATCATATAAATTTTATATAAATAATTTTATTGATATATATTATAATAATGATCAAAAATTAAATTTATAAACTATTAATATTAAGATAGATATTAAATAAAAAATATTTACAAAACCCAAATATATTCAAAATTAAAGTAACTTATATTACTTAATAATAATTTTTAATTTTTAATTTATACTTTTTTATAAGCGGATATTTTTATTACATAAATAGTATATTATTTTAATTATATTTGTCCCACTCATAATTTATTTTGTAATAAATATTTCTAAATAAATACACTAATAAATAATTAAAATGAATATTTAAAAATATAAAAAATAGCAATAAAAATTAGATTTATTAATTATTAGGTAGTATTTAGCGGTTTAATGGTTTATGTATATAGGCATTACGGTGTTTAGGAGTTTACTGATTTAATACTATATGCATTTAGTAGGGCTGCTCACGGGACTTGGAGATTAGCGACCCGACCCGAAGTCGTGTCCCGAAAGAATCGAGACTGAGAAAAATCCATTGACTTTGACTTTTCCCGTCTCATTCCGTCACGTATTTTTTCTTTTGGGATGGTTCCGGTTCTTAAGCAATATGCATCCCGAAAACCATCCCATCCTAAAAAACTGATACTAGAACCAGGAATATATATATATATATATAACATGAAGATGCCACCAATTCCGCTACTGCCCATCCAATTCCGACGGACGTATTGATGTTCCGACGAGTTCCAGGCTGCCTCACACCATTCCAGCCGTGTTCAGTTAGGCCCATCCTTTGTCCATTGCACTTCTGGTTGCCTCTACCATGTCTCAGATGCCACCAGCCTTTTAGTTTGTTTTTATGACGAGAATTGAGTGATTAATTATTATCATTATGTGTCTCAGTCAGTTTTGTTGAGTATTGGTTGTGGTGTTGTGGTTGGGCCGAATGAGTGGGTTGAATGTGTTATAGTCAGTTTTGTAGAGCTTGCTTGTTTGAAATATTTATATGTATTTATGCTTAACATATCATATTAATTAATGGCAATGCAGATGGCACGATCCAGCAGTATATTAAAAATATAATAAATTGAAGATGATCACATATCAAATGATCAAAGTACTGGTAAATCCAATTATCATCCTTTCACGAAGCATCCTATTGTTACACTAAGTTCTTCAATTCCAATTGTAAAAGAAAGTCAATGTACATCTGAACCTCAAACTCATAAAAAGTATAAGTCTGCTGTTTTGGAAACTTATGAGATATTAGTTGATTTAGAGGGAAATGGAACTGGTAGGGCAGTTTGTATATGGTGTATGAAAGAATATTTGGCAAAGAAGTGATCAAGGTACTTCGGGTTTATGGAAATACTTTAGAGAGACTTGTAGAAAATTCCCACACAAAAAAGAATTAATAGAAGGTCACAGAGGTAAAGACAAATCACAATCTTTGTTCAGTTTCACTAAAGGTTCTAGTTCAAAGGATAACAAATTAAATTTCGGCAATTTAATCAACAACTAGTTAGGGAGGCTTTGGTGAAAATGATCATAAAAGATGAATTGCCTTTTTGTTTTGTTGAGAGGGATGATTTCAAGGAGTTTTGTGAAGTTAGTGTGCCTCAATTTAAAATTCCATTTAGGCACTCTACACCGAGGAATTGTTTTTCTTTCTTTATGAAGGAAAAGAAGAAATTATTTGATAGCATATCATCTCATTGTTGTAGTGTTTCATTGACTACAAACACTTGGACTAGCATTCAAAATTTGTCTTATATATGTTTGACTATTCATTTAATTGATTCGAAATGGAATATGCATAAAAGGCATTTGAACTTTTGTGTAATTTAAAGTCATTGTGGAGTTAATATTAGAAATACTTTTGAGTTTTGAATGAATGAATGGGGTTTGAGAAAGTTGATGTGCATTACTATTGACAATGCATCAAATAATGATGTTGTAGTTGAACAATTGAAAAAAAGGCTTGTGAAGAAAAGTGTTGTACCTTTGAGAGGCGAGCATTTTCATATGAGATGTTGTGCTAATATCCTAAACTTAATTGTCAGAGATGGCATTGCAGTAGTTGAGGGTGCTATTCAAAAAATTAGAGTGGTGAAATATGCGAGAAGCAGTCCAAAAAGATTAGATATTTTTAAGTTATGTGTTGAAGAAGCAAACTTGACATATGGATCTTCATTGCAATTAGATTGTCCTACGAGATGGAATTCAACTTATTTGATGCTACAAACTGATATAAAATATCAAAAAGATTTTGATAAGTTGGAGGACAACGACAAAAGGTTTTTGAAAAAGTTTGGTTCAAACGTTCTAACTGAGAGAGACTAGACAAACGGCATAATTTTGGCTCATTTCTTGAAAACTTTTTATGAAGTAACTTGTAAATTTTCAGGCTCATAATATTCTACCTTTAGTGTTTATTTTGCTGAGATTATTCAAATTTCGAAAAAAAAAATTGAGCTTTGTGAATATAGTAGAGATACAATGGTGTCTGTAATGGGTATGAAAATGAGGCATAAATTCAACAAATATTGGGGTTCTCTTCAGTCAACAAATATTATGCTTTTTGTAGTGGTAGTGTTGGATCCTAGATATAAGCTCAAATATCTCAAGGTTAAGTACACTAATCATTATGGAAAGGAATTGGCTAAAAATTTGGTGAAAAAGGTTATAAATGCTTTAAATGAGATGATGGATGATTATAAAGATTTAAATGAAGATTATCAAAAGAAGATGATTTCTCTTCTACTGTGTTGAAAAAAAATGATGATTTCTTTGATGGTAGTGATACTTATATTGATGATTTTTTTTGTTGAATTGGAGAAAGAACAAAAAGTTACAGTTTTGGAAGAGTTGGATAGATACTTGTAGGACAAACTTGAAAAAAATATAATTGATTTTGATCTTTCTAAACTGGTGGAAGGTAAATGAGGTTAGGTATCCTTCATTGGTAAATGTAGCAAGGGATGTATTTGCTATCCAAGCATCTACCGTGGCCTACAAATCTACATTTAGCACTGGGGAAAGAACATTACATAAATTTAGGAGTTCTTTAACACCTATTACAGCTGAATTTCTCATATATCTACAAAATTGGTTGAGAAGCTCAAACAAACCTATTGAAATTGAAGAATTAGATCAAGACTTTGATTTTAATGAATCAGGTTAGTATACAAATATTGTAAATTTTAATTTCACTTTTACTTATTTTATTAATTCAATTTAAGAAAAATATGGTTCAATTACAATTTTCACAGGGGTCACAAGATCCAAATATTCTTCCAACTATAGTTGGCCAACTAAATGCATATAAAGTTAAATCAGTAAACTCCTAAATCCCGTAATGCCAAAATACATAAACCATTAAACCGCTAAATACTACTTAATAATTAATAATTCTATTTTTTATTGCTATTTATTATATTTTTAAATATCCATTTTAATTATTTATTAGTTTATTTATTTAGAAATATTTATTTTACAAAATAAATTATGAGTGGGACAAATATAATTTAAATTAAATATAATTTATCTAATAAAAATATATGCTTATAAAAGAAGTATAAATTTTAAAATTAAAAATTATTATCAAGTAATATATGTTACTTTAATTTTGAATCAATTTGGATTTTGTAAATATTTTTTAATTAATATCTATCTTAATATTAATAGTTTTTAAATTTAATTTTTGATCATTATTATAATATCTATCAATAAAATTATTTATATTAAATTTATATGTTATATAATTATTAATATTATTATAAAAAAATATTGTATAAAAATTTTAAAAAATTTTAAATATTATTATATTTTCAAATGTTATAACCTATGAAAATGATAAAAAATTATATACATTTTTTTGTTATTTTATTTTTTTATATAAAACCTATAAACCACTAAAAGCCTAAAAACATTAATTGCTAAACTCCTAATGACAAAACCTCTAAATATTTAAACTATTAAACTATTATACATTAATAATATATCTTAAATCTCATTTTAATTTTTATTCAGTATAATTTTAAATTTTTATTTTAATTATTTATCAATTTATTTTATAGAAATATTAATTACAAAATAAATTATTAGTGAGACAGATCTAATTTAAATTAAACCGCTATCCCTAAATAATAAATAATAAATCTCATTTTTTTTTCATTATAATTTTAAATATTCATTTTAATTATTTATTTGTTTATTTATATACAAATATTAATTACAAAATAAATTGAGTTAGACAAGTATAATTTATATAAATTATTTTCATCAAAAATTATTGATAAACTTTTTAAAAGAAAAAAAAATTTCAAAACAAAAAATTATTATATAGTAATATATTTTGTTTTGCTTCTGAATCATTTTAGGTTTTGTAATTATATTTTAATTGATATATATCTTATTAATAATAGATTATTAATTTATTTTTTGATCATTATTAGAATATTTATCAATAAAATTGTTTATATTGAATTTACATTTTATATAATTATAAAGATTATTATAACTAAATATTATATTTAAATTTGAAAAAAATTTAAATATTATTATATTTTTAAAGGTTATCATCTTTGAAAATGAGATAAAATCACAAAAATAAATTTTCTGTTATTTTATTATTTATATAAAACCTATAAACTACAAAATGCCTAAATGCTTAAATCATTAAACTCCTAAACCCCAAAACCACAAAACCCTTAAATAATTAAACATTTAAACCATCTTTAAAGGTTTAAGTATTTATAAATAATATATAAATATCTATCAATAAATAATAGTTTATTAATTTAATTTTTGATCATTATTATTTTTATTTTTATATTTAGTTTATTAATATCTATCAATAAAATTGTTTATTTTTAATTTACATGATATATAATTATTAAGTTTATTATAACTAAATATTGTATTCACATTTGAAAAAAATTTAAAAATTATAATATTTATAAAGGTTATAACCTTCAAAATTGATAAAAAATTTGAAAAATATTTTTTTTGTTATTTCATAATTTAAATTAAACATATAAACTACTAAATACCTAAACACATAAATCACTAAACTTTTAAACTCCTAAATACTTAAACCATTAAACCGGTATACCATAAATAATTAATCATAAATCTCATTTTTATTTGTATTCATTATAATCTTAATATTCATTTTAATTATTTATTAGTTTATTTTTATAGAAATATTAATTGCAAAATAAAATTATGCATAAGACAAATATAATTTAAATAAATTATCTTCATCAAAAAAATTTATAAGCTTATAAAAAGAATCAAAAATTTAAAAATAAAAAATTATTATTTAGTAATATATTTTACTTTGATTTTGAATGGTTTTAGGGTATTGTGAGCTTGTATAAATAACTCATTTAATATAAAAAGAAAGAAATGATACTTTTCATATCCATAAGGATATAAAAAAAGGGCTTAGACGTGCCAATAAAATAAATTTTTTGATTCTTGATTGAAAGAGAGCCCATACTTCTTGCCCTGCTCAAACCACCCAGGGGCTAGTTTGTTCCAATAGGCTACAAGCTCGTTATTTTTTTATAGGTGAACTATCTTTTAAAAAATTTGCTTTGAGTGTGTGCATGATAGATATTTTAGAAGAAATTATAATAATCAATAGAAATAGGATCCTCAACATCTAGCTATTTCAACACATAGGGGAACAACTTTGGTTTAGTCTATTAGCGTACATTAGTCAAATTACCTTAGATCGCCTAGTGATTCAACATCAACAATGATGATACATAATAGAGATAAATTAAAAGCTCCTATTATTTTGGTTAGATCTTTAGCAATAATTTTAGAGTTGAGAGATGAACAAAATAAATTATTTTAATTATTCAGTATAATTTTAATTTTTATTTTAATTATTTATCCGTTTATTTTGGTAAACGGATATAATTATTATTTATCATGAAATATTAATTACAAAATAAATTATTAGTGAGACAGATATAATTTAAATTAAACCGGTATATTCTAAATAATAAAGAATAAATCTCATTTTTTTTTTAAGTTTAAATATTCAAATTTAATTATTTTTTTGTTTATTTTTATATAAATATTAATTACAAAATAAATTATGAGGTACACATATAATTTATATAAATTATTTTTCATCAAAATAATATAGATAAACTTTTTAAAAGAAAAAAAAATTCAAAACAAAAAATTATTATATAGTAATATATTTTGCTTTGCATCTGATCATTTTAGGTCTTCTAATTATATTATAATTGATATATATCTTATTAATAATAGATTAATAATTTAATTTTTGATCATTATTAGAATATTTATCAATAAAATTGTTTATATTGAATTTACATGATATATAAATACAATGATTATTATAACTAAATATTGAATTCAATTTCGAAAAAAATTTAAAAATTATAATATTTCCAAAGGTTATAACCTTTGGAAATATGAAAAAATAATAAAAATAATTTTTATGTTATTTTATTTTTTAAATAAAACCTATAAACCACTAAATGCATACACAGTTATATCAGTAAACTCCTAGACCTCGTATTGCCTAAATACATAAACCAATAAACCACTATATACTACTTAATAAATAATAAATTGAATTTTATTTCAATTTATAATTATTTTTAATATTCATTTTAATTATTTATTAGCTTATTTTTATAGAAATTTTTATTACAAAATAAATTATAAGTGCGAAAATATAATTTAAATTATTTATTTTTAATCCAAAAATATATATACGCTTATAAAAGAAGTAAAAATTTAAAAATTAAAAATCATTATCCACTAATATATTTTACTTTAATTTGAATCAATTTGGGGTTTCTAAATATTTTTTAATTAATATCTATCTTATTATTAATATTTTATTAATTTAAATTTTGATCATTATTATAATATTTATCAATAAAATTATTTATATTGATTTTATATCATATATAATTATTAATAATATTATAACTAAATATTATATTCACATTTCAAAAAAATTTAAATATTAATTTATTTTTAATGGTTATAACCTTTGAAAATCATAAAAAATCTAAAAAAAAATTTTTATTTTTATTATATAAATAAAACCTATAAACCACTAAATGCCTAAAAACATAAATTGATAAACTCCTAAATGACAAAACTTCTAAATAATCAAACCATTAAACCGGTATACCACATATAATAAATCATAAATCTTATTTTAATTTGTATTCATTATAATTTTAAATATTCATTTTAATTATTTATTAGTTTATTTTTTATAGAAATATCAATAACAAAATAAATAATGAGTGAGAGAAATATAATTTTAATAATTTATTTTTAATCAAAAAAAAATATATAAGCTTATAAAAATAAGTAAAAATTTAAAAACAAAAAATTATTATTTAGTAATATATTTTACTTTGATTTTGAATCATTATATATTGGTTTTGCAATTAAATTTAATTGCTATCAATCTTATTAATAAAAGTTTATTAATTTATTATTTGATCATTTTTATAATATATAACAATAAAATTACTTATATTCAATTTAAATTTCTTATAATTATTAAGATTTATTTTATTAATTTCTTATAACAATTAATAAAAGTTTATTAATTTTAATTTATTAATGTTATAACCACTAAATGCCTAAACATTTAAATCTATAGACTCCTAAACACCAAAATTCCCTAAATACTTAAACCATTAAACCTATATAACCTAAATAATAAATAATAAATCTCAATTTTATTTGTATTCATTATAATTTTATATATTCATTTTAATTATTTTTTAATTTATTTTTATAGAAATATTAATTACAAATTAAAATATGAGTTAGACATATATAATTTAAATAAATTATTTTTTATGAAAAAAATAAGCTTATAAAAATAAACAAGATTTTAAAAATTTAAACTTTTATTTAGAAATATAATTTACTTTTATTTTGAATTATTTTGGTTTCTGCAAATATATTTTAATTAATATCTATCTTATTAATAATAGTTTATTATTTTATTTTTTGATCATTATAATAATATATATTAATAAATTTTTTAATATTGAATTTAAAACAAATATTATTTTTAAGATTATTATAACTAAGTATTGTATTTTTATTTTATAACTATTAAAAAATTATTATATTTTTAAAGGTTATAACATTTGAAATCCCGAAAATTCATAAAAATAATTTTTTTGTTATTTCTTTGATTAAATAAAACCTATAAACACCTAAATGTGTAAACATATAAATCCATAAACTCAGTAACCCTAAAACTACAAAAAATTTAAACAATTAAATTGTTATACCCTAAATAATAAATCATATATCTCATTTTTATTAGTATTAATTTTAATTTTAAATATACATTTTAATTATTAATTATTTTATTTTTATAGAAATATAAATTAAAAAATAATTTATTAGTGAGACAAATATAATTTAAATATTTTATTTTTCATCAAAAAATATATAGGCTTATAAATGGATACAAAAATTTAAAAATTTAAAATTAATATTTCGTAAAATTTTTCACTTTGATTTTGAATCATTTTAGGTTTTGAAAATATATTTTAACCAATAATTATCTTATTAATAATTGTTTATTACTTTTATATGATCATTATTATAATATATATCAATAAAATAGTTTATATTAAATTTATATGATATATAATTATTATGATTTTTATAACTTCATATTGTATTCACTTTTCAAAAAAAATTATAAATTATTATATTTTCAATGGTTATAACATTCAAAAATAAGAAAAAACAACAAAAATAAATTTTTTGTTATTTTATTTATTATATAAAACCTATAAACGACTAAATGAATAAATTTTAAAATGACTAAACTCCTATACCCCAAAGCCCATAAATACTTAAAACATTAAATTAGTATAGTCCATATAATAAATCATAAATCTTATTTTTATTAGTATTCATTATAATTTAAAATATTCATTTTAATTATTTATCAGTTTATTTTCATAGAAATATTAATTACAAAATAAATTATTAGTGCAACATATATAGTTTAAATAATTTATTTTTCATTAAAAAAATGCGGATAAAAAAGGCAAATTTTTAAAAATAAATAATTACTATTTAGTAATATTTCTTATTTTGATTTTGAATCATTTTAGATTTTACAATTATATTTTAATTTATATCATTCTTATAAATACTAGTTTATTAATTTATTTATTGATCAATTTTATAATATCTATTAATAAAATTATTTATATTGAGTTTACATTATATATAATAATTAAGATTATTATAATTAAAAATTATATTAACATTTAAAAAAAATTAAAAATTATTATATTTTCAAAGGTTAAAACCTTCAAAAATAAAAAAAAATCAAAAAAATTAATTTTTTTTTTTCATTCTTTAAATAAAAACTATAAATCACTAAAGTCGTAAACACTTAAATTACTAAACCCCAAAACACCTAAATACTTAAACCATTAAACTAGTATATCCTGAATAATAAATAATAAATCTCAATTTTATTTGTATTCATTATAATATTAAATATTCATTTTAATTATTTATTAGTTTATTATTATAGAATTATAAATTACAAAATAAATTATGAGTAAGACAAATATAATTTAAAAAATTTATTTTTAATAACAAAAATTTAAACTTATTAAAAAGCAAAACATTAAAAAAAATTATTATTTAGTAATATATTTTACTTTGATTTGAAAAAATTTAGATTTTGCAAATACTTTTTAAATAATATCTATTTTATTAATAATAGTTTATTAATTTATTTTTTGATCATTATTATAATATCTAGAAATGTAATTATTTATATTGAATTTAAATGACTTATATTTATGAAGATTATTATAAATAAATATTATATTTACATTTGAAAAAAATTTAAAAATTATTATTTTTTCAAAGGATATAACCTTCAAAAATTAGAAAAAATAAAAAAAATAAATTTTATGTTATATCATTGTTTAAATAAATCTTATAAACCACTAAATTTTTAAACACTTAAATCTTTAAACTTTTTAACCCAAAAGCCCCAAAACACTTAAACCTTTAAACTCGTAAACCTTAATTATAATTTAAATAATTTATTAAAATATTAATTACAAAATAAATTATGAGTGATCCAAATTTAATTTAAATAATTTATTTTTCATCAAAAAAAATTTATAAGCTCATAAAAAGAAGCAAAAACTAAAAAAAAAATTATTATTTAGTAATAAATTTTACTTTGATTTTGAATAATTTTAGGTTTTGTAATTATATTTTAATTTATATCTATCATATTAATAATAGCATATTAATTTATTTGTTGATAATTGATTTAATATCTATCAAAAAAATTCTTAATATTTTGTTTAGATTATATATAATTATAATGATTTTTATTACAAAATATTGTATTCACATTTTTAAAATTATAAAATTATTTTATTTTCAAAGGTTATAACCTTTGAAAATGTGAGAAAATATCAAAAATAATTTTTTTGTTATTTCATTGTTTAAATAAATCCTATAAACCACTATATGCCTAAAGACATAAATCAATAACTCTTATATCTCTAAACCCCTAAAAAGATAATCTTTTAAAACTAGTATACCCTAACTGATAAATAATAAATATCAATATTATTTTTTTCATTATAATTTTAAATATTCATTTTAATTATTTATTCATTTATTTTTATATAAATATTAATTACAAAATAAATTATGAGTTAGACAAATATAATGTATATATAATATTTTTCATCGAAAAATATAGATAAACTTATAAAAAAAAATTTAAAAACTAAATTTTATTATATAGTAAAATATTTTTCTCTCCTGAATCATTTTAGATTTTGTAATTATATTTTAATTGATATATATCATATTAATAATTGTTTATTAATTTATTTTTTGATCATTATTAGAATATTTATCAATTAAATTGTTTATATTGAATTTATATGATATGTAAATATAATTATTATTATAACTAAATATTTAATTCTCTTTTTAAAAAAATTTAAAAATTATTATATTTCCAAAGGTTTATAACCTTTGGAAATATGAAAAAATAATAAAAATAAATTTTTTGTTATTTTATTTTTTAAATAAAACCTATAAACAACTAAATACATACGCAGTTATATCAGTAAACTCCTAAACCCCGTAATGCCTAAATACATAAACCATTAAACCTACTATATACTACTTAAAAATTAATAAATTTAATTTTTATTTAAATTTTAATATTTAATATTCATTTAATTATTTATTAGTTTATTTTTATAGAAATGTTTCTTACAAAGTAATTATGAGTGCGACACCATATAATTTAATAATTTATTTTTAATCAAAAAAAAATATAAGCTTTTAAAAGAAGTATAAAAAGAACATATTATTAAAAATTAAAAAAGTATATCAACTAATATTTTACTTCAATTTTTAATCAATTGGGGTTTTGTAAATATTTTTTAATTAATATCTTTCTTATTATATAGTTTATTAATTTAATTTTTGATCATTATATAATATCTATCAATAAAATTGTTATATTTATTTAAATGATATAGAATTATTAAAATTATATAACTAAATATTGTATCAAATTTCAAAAAATTTTAAATATTATTAAATTTTCAAAGGTTATAACATTTGAAAATGTCCAAAAATTACAATTTTTTTCTTATTTTTGTTTAAAA
>JAREIK010002713.1:651429-665996 GCA_029783825.1 Sapria himalayana
GATCTTTTCATATCCATGAGGATATAAAAAAAGGCTTAGACATGATAATAAAAATAAATTTTTGATTCTTGATTCAAAGAGAGCCCATACTTCTTGCCCTTCTCAAATCACCATGGGCTAGTTTGTTCTATAGGCTACAAGGTGGTTATTTTTTAGATGTGAACTATGTTTAAAAAAAAGTGCTTTGAGTGTGTGCAGACAGATATTTTATAAGAAATTACAATAATCAATATAAATAGCATCTCAACAACTAGCTATTTCAACACATAGGGGTACAACTTTGGTTTAATCTGTTAGCGTACATGAGTCAAATTTCCTTTGATAGCCCAGTGATTCAACATCAAATATGATAAGACATAATAGAGATAAAGTAAAAGCTCCTTATTTTGGATAGAGCTTTAGCAATCATTTCTAGAGTTTGAGAGATGAACGAATTAAATTATTTTAATTATTCAGTATAATTTTAATTTTTCTTTTAATTATTTATCAGTTTATTTTTATAGAAATATTTAATTGCAAAATAAATTATTAGTGAAGACAGAACTAATTTAAATTAAACCAGTATATCCTAAATAATAAAAAATAAATCTCATTTTTTTTTCATTTTAATTTTAAATTTTCAAATTTAATTATTTATTTGTTTATTTTTATATAAATATGAATTACAAAATAAATTATGAGTTATACTATATAATTTATTATAAATTATTTTTATCAAAATAATATAGATAAACATTTTAAAAAAAAAAATTTCAAAACAAAAAATTATTATATAGTAATATATTTTGCTTTGCTTCTGAATCATATTAGGTTTTGTAATTATATATAATTGATATATATCTTATTAATAATAGATTGTTAATCTATTATTTAATCAATTAGATATTTATCATAAAATAGTTTTTATTTAATTTATATGATATTTAAATATAATGATTATTATAACTAAATATTGAATTCGCTTTTGAAAAAATTTAAAATTATTATATTTTCTAAGGTTATATAACCTTTGAAAATATCAAAAAATAATAAAAATAAATTTTTTGTTTTTTTATTTTTTAAATAAAATCTATAAATACTAAATCCATACACAGTTAAGTAAGTAAACTCCTAGACCCATATAGCCTAAATACAGTAACCATTAAACCGATATATAATACATAATAAATAATAAATCATATTTTTTTTCTATTTATTATAATTTAAATATTCATTTTAATTATTTATTAGTTTATTTTTTTATAGAAATATTTATTACAAAATAAATTATGAGCGTAACAAATATAATTTAAATAATTTATTTTTAATCAAAAAAATATATATACGCATATAAAAGATAGTAAAAATTTAAAAATTAAAATTATTATCTAGTAATATTTTTTACTTAAATTTTGAATCAATTAGGGTTTTGTAAATATTTTTTAATTAATATCTATCTCATTATTAGTAGTTTATTAATTTAATTTTAGATCATTATTATAATATCTATCAATAAAATTGTTTATATTGAATCTATATGATATAAAATTATTAAAATAATTATAACTAAATATTGTATTCTCATTTCAAAAAATTGTAAATATTATTATATTTTCAAAGGTTATAACCTATGAAAATGACAAAAAATATCAATTTTTTTTAGTTATTTTATTGTTTAAATAAAACCTATAAACTACTAAAAGCCTGAAAACATAAATCGCTAAACTCCTAAACGACAAAACTTTTAAATATTTAAACTATTAAATTGGTATACATTAATAAAAAATTATAAATCTCTTTTCAATTTTTATTAAGTATAATTTTAAATTTTTATTTTAATTATTTATTAGTTTATTTTTATAGAAATATTAATTACAAAATAAATTATTAGTGCGACAGATCTATTTTAAATAATTTATTTTTTATCAAAAAAAATATTATGCTAATTAAAAAGGCACAATTTTAAAAACAAAAATAAATTATTTTGTAATATATTTTATTTTGATTATGAATCATTTTAGTTTTTGCAATTATTTTTTAATTTATATCATTCATATTAATATAGTTTATTATCTTTTATTGGTAATTATTATATATCTATTAATAAAATTATTATATTGAGTTTACATTATATATAATTATTAAGAATATTATAACTAAATATTATATTCACATTTAAAAAAATTAAAAATTATTATATTTTCAAAGGTTATAACCTTTGAGAATTAAAATAAAATCAAAAAATTAAATTTTTTATTTTTTCATTCTTTAAATAAAAGCTATAAATCACTAAAGGCCTAAACACTTAAATCACTAAACCCCAAAACACCTAAATACTTAAACCATTAAACTAGTATATCCCAAATAATAAATAATAAATCTCTATTTTATTTGTATTCATTATAGTTTTAAATATTCATTTTAATTATTTATTAGTTTATTTTTATAGAATTATAAATTAAAAATAAATAAAGAGGAATACAAATATAATTTAAATAATTTAATTTTAATAACAAAAAATATAAACTTATAAAAAGAAGCAAAACATCAAAAATATTATTATTTAGTAATATATTTTATTTTGATTTTGAATAAATTTACATTTTGCAAATATATTTTAAATAATATCTTTCTTTTTAATAATAGTTTATTAATTTATTTTTTGATCATTAATATAATATCTATCAATATAATTGTTTTATTTGAATTTACATAATATATAATTATTAAGATTATCATAACTAAATATAGTATTTACATATAAAAAAAATTTAAAGATTGTATATTTTCAAATGTTATAACATTTAAAAATGATAAAAAGTAACAAAAATAAATTTTTTGTTATATAATTGTTAAAATAAAACTTATAAACAATTAAATGCCTTAATTCATAAATCTCTAAACTCCTAAACCCCGAAGCCCCTAAATACCTAAACCTTTAAACTCGTAAACCTTAAATATAATTGAAATAATTTATAGAAATAATAATTGCAAAATAAATTATGAGTGACAAATATAATTTAAATAAAGTTTTTTTGATCAAAAAAAAATATAAGTTTATAAAATGATGCAAAAAAATAAAAAAAAATATTATTTATTAATAAATTTTACTTTGATTTTGAATAATTTTAGGTTTTCCAATTAAATTTTAATTTATATCTATCATATTAATAATAGATTATTAATTTATTTTTTGATAATTGATATAATATTTTTCAATAAAATTGTTTATATTTATTTTATATTATATATAGTTATAATAATTATTATTACTAAATATTGTATTCACATTTTTAAAAAAGTTTAAAATTATTATATTTCAAATGTTATGACATTTGAAAATTTGAAAAAAATATCAAAATAAATTTTTTTGTTATTTCATTTTTTAAATAAAAGCTATAAACCATTAAATGCCTAAATACTTAAATCAATAACTTTAAATCTCGAAATCCTAAATAGATAATTTTTTAAACAGGTATATCTTAAATAATAAATAATAAATCTCATTTTTATTTTTTTCATTATAATTTTAAATATTGTTTTTTAATTATTTATTTGTTTATTTTATATAAATATTAAATACAAAATAAATTATTAGTTAGAAAAATATAATTTATATAAATTATTTTTCAACATTAAAATATAGATAAACTTATTAAAAGAAGAAAAAAATAAAAAACAAAAAATTATTATATAGTAATATATTTTACACTGTTTCTGTATCATTTTAGGTTTTGTAATTATATTTTAATTGATATCTAAACTTATTAATATAGATTATTAATTTATTTTTTGATCATTATTAGACTATTTATCGATCAAAATATTTATATTTAATTTATATGATATATTAATTTAATAAATATTATAACTAAATATTCTATTCACTTTGAAAAAAATTTGAAATATTTATATTTTCAAAGATTATAACCTTTGAACATGTGAAAAAACAAAAAAAATATTTTTTTTATTATATCATTGAAAAAATAAAACCTATAAATCACTAAATACCTAAATACTTAAATCACTAAACTAAAAAATCCCGAAACCCCTATATAGATAATCATTTAAATGGGTATCCGCTAAATAATAATTAATAAATCTGATTTTTATTTGTTTTCTTTTAAATTTTAAAATTCATTTTGATTGTTTTGTTTATTATTTATATATATATATATTAATTATAAAATAATTTATGAGTTAAAAATTTATTTATAAAAATTATTTTTCATTAAAAAATAGATAAGCTTATAAAAAGAATAAAAATTTAAAAACAAATAATTATTATTAAGTAATATATTTTGCTTTGCTTTTGAATCATTTTAGGTTTTGATATTATACTTTAAGTAATATCAATCTTATTGGTAATAGATTTTTAATTTATATTTTGATAATTATTATAATATCTATCATAAAATTGTTTATATTGAATTTATATGATATATAATTATTATGGTTTATAATAAATAAATATTTATTCACTTTTGAAAAAAATTTAAAATTATTATATTTTCAAAGGTTATAACCTTTGAAAATATCAAAAAATAATAAAAATAATTTTTTTTTATTTTTTTTTTAAATAAAACCTATAAACCACTAAATGCATACACAGTTAAATCAGTAAACTCCTAAACCCTATAATGCCTAAATATATAAACCATTAAACTGCTATATACTACTTAAGAATTAATAAATCTAATTTTTATTTCTATTTATTATAATTTATAATATTCATTTTAATTATTTATTAGTTTATTTTTATTGAAATATTTATTACAAAATAAAGTATGAGTGCGACAAATATAATTTATTTAATTTATTTTTAATGAAAAAAAATATATGGTTCTAAAAGAAATAAAAAATAAAAAATAAAAAATAAAAAATTATTATTCTGTAATATATTTTACTTTATTTTTGAAACAATTTGGGTTTTGTAAATATTTTTTAATTAATATCTATCTTTTTATTAATAGTTTATTAATTTAATTTTTGATCATTATTATATTGTCTAACAATAAAATTGTTTATATTGAATTTATATGATATATAATTATTAATATTAGTATAACTAAATATTGTATTCACATTTCAAAAATTGTAATATTTTTATATTTTCAAAGGTTATAAACTATGAAAATGATAACAAATTATAGAAATTTTTTTGTTATTTTATTTTTTGATATAAAACCTATAAACTACTAAAAGCCTAAAAACATAGATCGCTAAACTCCTAACGACAAAACCTCTAAATACTTAAACTATTAAACTAGTATACATTAATAAAAATCTTAAATCTCATTTTAATTTTTCTTCAGAATAATTTTAAATTTTTATTATAATTATTTATCAGTTTATTTTTATAGAAATATTAATTACAAAATAAATTATTAGAGAGACGTATCTAATTTAAATTATACTGGTATCCCTAAATAATAAATAATAAATAATAAATCTCATTTTTTTATTATAATTTTAAATTTTCATTTTAATTATTTATTTGTTTTTTTATATATAAATATTAATTACAAAATAAATTATTAGTTAGACAAATATAATTTATATAAATTATTTTTCATCAAAAAAATATAGATAAACTTATTAAAAGAAAAAAAATTCAAAAACAAAAAATTATTATATAGTAATATATATTTTTTTACTTCTGAATCATTTTAAGTTTTGTAATTATATGTTAATTAATATCTATCTTATTATTAATGGATTATTAATTTATTTTTTGATTATTATTAGAATATTTATCAATAAAATTGTTTATATTGAATTTATATAATATATAAATATAATGATTAGTATAACTAAATATTGTATTCACATTTGAAAAAAATTTAAAAATTATTATATTTTGAAAGGTTACAACCTTTGAAAATATCAAAAAATAATAAAAATAAATTTTTTGTTATTTTATTTTTTAAATAAACCTTATAAACCACTCAATGCTAGGGGTGCACATGGGATGGGACGGGATTGTGATTACAAATCTCTAGTCCCTTCCTAGTTAAGAGATTTTTTTTGATGATCCAGACCCATCCCATAGGTTGAAAGTAATCGGACGGGATGGGACGGAGATAGGGGATTTTGGGTAGGAGAAAATGGTTCCGGGACCGAACGGAGTTCAGACATTTTTTTCAATTTATTTTCTTCAAACTGGCTAAGTTAGTTCATGTCGAAACCTTTTGTTGGACCATTTATCATTCCTTAGTTATGTATCTTTCAAACTCAAATTGGGCCAATTTTGTTTTGTCAAATATGTTGAATACCGCAAACGAGTTCCATTACCTTGTCAAAAGCTTTGATGTGGAGAAATGGATAGAAATGTTAAATAGAATGGGACCAATTTGTGTGCTTAATTTGGTTCTTTATTTTTTCACAAGTTGGCTTTGTCCAGCCGAGTGAAAGTTAACCATAATAGCAATACTACATTTTTAAACAATTACTTAAAATATTAAGGAATAGCTAAAGATGACCACAAACATTGGTAGTAGCAATTATTACTTAAATAATTGCTAAAATTAGGCAGCTTAATATAACAAAAATACAACTAATAACAACCATGATAATAATCATTTCAAAGGTTTGTCATGGAACAACAACGAAAATCCAAACCCAATTAATTATCTCTTCTATAACTCCTCCCTTTTCTTCCTCCACTATATAAGGTTAACCAAAGATGAAAACGTGTTAATCATGCAGAGATAAATTTAATAGTTCAAAGAGTAATAAAAAAACAAAATATTACCGTATAAAATTTAATACACCCATTACAAATTTAGTTGGCCAACTATAGTTTGAAGAATATTTGGATCTTGAGACCCCACTGAAAATTGTAATTGAACCATATTTTTATTAAATTGAATGAATAAAATAAGTAAAAGTGAAATTAAAATTTACAAGATTTGTATACTAACCTGATTCATTATCATCAAGGTCTTGAACTAATTCTTCAATTTCAATAGGTTTGTTTGAGCTTCTCAACCAATCTTGTAAAACATATGAGAACTTCAGCTATAATAAGTGTTAAAGAACTCCTAAATTTATCTAAACTTCTCCCTTCAGTGCTAAATGTAGATTCGTAGGCCATAGTAGATGCTTGGATAGCAAATACATCGCTTGCTACATTTTCCAAAGAAGGATACCTAGCCTCATTTACCTTCCACCAATTTAGAAGATCAAAATCAATTCTATTTTTTTCAAGTTTGTTTTCCAAGTACCTATCCAACTCTTCCAAAGCTTCAACTTCTTTTTCTTTCTCCAATCCAACAAAAAAAATCATTAACATAAGTATCACTTCCATCAAAGAAATCATCATTTTTCTTCAACACAGTAAAAGAGAAATCATCTTCTTTTGATTGATCTTAATTTAAATCTTTATAATCATCCATCATCTCATTTAAAGCATTTATAACCTTTTTCACCAAAATTTTAGCCAATTCCTCTCCATAATGCTATGAGGACTTAACCTGGAGATATTTGAGCTTATATCTAGGATGCAACACTACTGCTACAAAAAGCATAATATTTGTTTAATTTATGCCTCATTTTCATACCCATTTCCGACACCATTGTATCTCTACTATTTTCACAAAGCTCAATTTTTTTTCAAAATTCGAATAATCTCATGAAATAAACACCAGAGGTAGAGTATTATGAGCCAGAAAATTTACAAGTTACCTCATAAAAGTTTGAAGAAATGAGCCAAAATTTTGGCGTTTGTTCAGTCTCTCTCAGTTGGAACGTTTGAACCAAACTCCTTCAAAAACTTTTTGTCTTTGTCCTCCAACTTATCAAATTCTTTTTGATATTTTATATCAGTTTGTAGCATCAAATAAGTTGAATTCCATCTTGTAGGACAATCTAATTGCAATGACGAATCATATGATAAGTTTGCTTTTCAACACATAACTTAAACATATCTAATCTTTTAGGACTGCTCCTAACATATTTCACCACACCTCTAATATTTTGAATAGCAACCTCAACTACTGCTATGCCATCTCTGACAATTAAGTTTAGGATATGAACACAATATCTCATATGAAAATGCTCACCTCTCAAAGGTATAACACTTTTCTTCACAAGCTCTTTTTTTAATTGTTCAACTACAACATCATTATTTGATGCATTGTCAACCATAATGTACATCAACTTTCTCAAACCCCATTCATTCATGCAAAACTCAATAGCATTTATAATATTAACTCCAGAATGACTTTTAATAACACAAAATTTCAAAAGCCATTTATGTATATTTTATTGAGAATCAATGAAATGAACAGTCAAACATATATATGGCACATTTTTAATGCTAGTCCAAGTGTCGGTAGTCAATAAAACTTTACAACAATGAGATGATATGCTATCAAATAATTTCTACTTTTCCTTCACAAACAAAGAAAAAAATCTTTCGGTATAGAGTGCCTATATGGAAATTTAAATTTAGGCACACTAACTTCACAAAACTCCTTAAACTCATCCCTCTCAACAAAACAAAAAGGCAATTCATCTTTTATGATCATATTCACCAAAGCCTCCCTAACTAGTTGTTGATCAAATTGCCAACAAGTTAATTTGTTATCCTCTGAACTAGTACCTTTAGTGAAACTCAACAAAGATTGTGATTATCTTTACCTTTTGTGAGCTTCTATTAATTCTTTTTTGTGTGGAAATTTGCCACAAGTCTTTCCCAAGTATTTCCATAAACCCAAAGTACCTTGATCACATATTGCCAAATATTCTTTCCTACACTATATACAAGCTGCCCTATCAGTTTCATTTCCCTCTGAATCAACTAAAATCTCATAAGTTTCCAAAACAGCAGTCTTATACTTTTTATGAGCTTGAGGTTCAGATGTCCCTTGACTTTCTTTTACAATTGGAATTAAAGATCCTTCTGTAACAATAGGAGGGTTCGTGAAAAAATGATGATTGGATTTACCAGTACTTTGATCATTTGAGATGTAATCATCTTCAATTTATTGTATTTTTTCGTTTACCGCTGGAATGTGCTATCTTCATTGCCATTAATTAATATGATATGTTTAGCATAAATACATATATATAAATATTTCAAACAAGCAAGCACTACAAAACTTACTGTAACACATTCAGCCCACTCATTCGGCCCAATCACAACACCAGAACCAATACTCAACAAAACTGACTTAGACACATAATAATAATAATAATAATTAATCACTCAATTCTCGTCAGAAAAACAAACCAAAAAGGCTGGTGGCATCTGAGACATGGTGGAGGCAACTAGAAGTGCGACAGACAAGGGCTGGACCTAAATGATCACAGCTGGAATAGCGTGAGGTGGCCTGGAACTCGTCGGAACAGCAATAGGTGTGTTGGAATTGGATGGGCTATAGCGGAATTGGTGGCATCTTCATGTTATATATATTCCTGGTTCTAGTATCGGTAATTTAGGATGGGATGGATATTGCTTAAGATCCGGAACCGTCCCAAAAGTAAAAATACGTGATAGAACGGGACGGGAAAAGTCAAAGTCAATGGATTTTTCTCACTCCCGATTCTTTCGGGACAAGACTCCGTGTTGGGTCGCGAATCTCTGAGTCCCGTGAGCAGCCCTACTAAATGCATATAAAGTTAAATCAGTAAACTCCTAAAACCCATAATGCCCAAATACATAAACCATTAGACCGCTAAATACTACTTAATAATTAATAAATCTATTTTGTATTGCTATTTATTAAATTTTTTAATATTCAATTTAATTATTTATTAGTGTATTTATTTAGAAATATTTATTACAAAATAATTATCAGTGAGACAAATATAATTTAAACAATATATTATTTATCTATAAAAATATATGCTAATAATAGAAGTATAAATTTAAAAATTAAAAATTAAAAATTATTATCAAGTAATATAAGTTACTTTAATTTTGAATCAATTTGGGGTTTTAAATATTTTTTAATTAATATCTATCTTAATATTTATAGTTTATAAATTTAAATTTTTGATCATTATTATTTTATCTATCAATAAAATTGTTTATATTGAATTTATATGCTATATAATTTTTAATAATATTATAACTAAATATCGTATTCACATTTCAAAAAATTTTAAATATTATTATATTTTCAAAGGTTATAACCAATGAAAATGAGAAAAAAAAAACAAATTTTGTTAGTCATTTTATTATTTAAATAAAACCTATAAACCACTAAATGCCTAAAAACATAAATTGCTAAACTCCTAAACGACAAAACCACTAAATACTTAAATTATTAAATAGGTGTACATTAATAAAAAATAATAAATATCAATTTAATTTTTATTAAGTATAATTTTAAATTTTTATTTTAATTATTTATCAGATTATTTTTATAGAAATATTAATTACAAAATAAATTATTAGTAAGACAGATCTAATTTAAATAATTTATTTTTCATCAAAAAAAATATATATCCTTATAAAAAGAGGCACAATTTTAAAAACAAAAATTTATTATTTAGTAATATATTTTATTTTTATTTAGAATCATTTTAGATTTTGCAATTATATTTTTATTTATATAATTATTTATTAATAATAGTTTATTAATTTTGTTATTGATCATTATTATAATATCTATTAATAAAATTATTTATATTGAGTTTACATTATATATAATTATTAAGATTATTATTACTGAATATTATATTCACATTAAATAAAATAAAAAATTATTATAATTTCAAAGGGTATAACCTTCAAAATTTAAAAAAAATCAAAATAAAATTTTTATTTTTTCATTCTTTAAATAAAAACTATAAATCCCTAAAGGCCTAAACACTTAAATCACTAAACCCCAAAACACCTAAATACTTAAACCAAATGGTATATCCTGTATAATAAATAATAAATCTCTATTGTATTTGTATCATTATAGTTATAAATATTCATTTTAATTATTTATTAGTTTATTTTTATAGAAGTATAAATTAAAAATAAATTATGAGGAAAGACAATATAATTTAAATAATTTACTTTAATAAAAAAATATAAACTTATTAAAAGAAGCAAAACATCAAATAGTACTTATTTATGTAAACTATTGTATTTTGATATTGGAAAATAAAAAATTTATATTTTGCAAATATATTTTAAATAAAATCTTTCGTATTAATAATAGTTTATTAAATTCGTTTTTGGGTGGATCATTAATATAATATCTATCAATATAATTGTTAATAGTTGAATTTACAATGATATACTTATTTAAGAAATTATCAAATGAAGCTAAATATGTGTATTCACATATAAACAAAATTTAAAATTGTTAGTTTCAAAGTGAGAGTTAAAACCTTCAAAAATGAGAAAAAATAACAAAAATAAATTTGTTTTGTAATATCATTGTTTTAAATAAAACTTATAAACCATTAAATGCCTAAACACATAAATCTCTAAACTCCTAAACCCTGAATCCCCTAAATACTTAAACCTTTAAACTCGTAGACCTTAAATATAAATTAAATAATATATTGAAATATTAATTACAAAATAGATTATGAGTGATACAAATATAATTTAAATAATTTTTTTTCATCAAATAAATATATAAGCTTATAAAAAGAAGCAAAAACTAAAAAACAAAAATTATTATTTAGTAATAAATTTTATATTGTTTTTGAATCATTTTAGGTTTTTAATTATATTTTAATTTATATCTATCATATTAATAATAACATATTAATTTATTTTTTGATAATTGATATCATATCTATCAATAAAATTGTTTATATTTAGTTTATATTATATATAATTATAATGATTATTATTACTAAATATAGTATTCACATTTTTAAAAAAATTTAAAATTATTATATTTTCAATGGTTATAACCTTTGAAAATGTGAAAAAAAATCAAAATTATTTTTTTTGTTATTTCATTGTTTAAATAAACCTATAAACCACTAAATGCCTAAAAACATAAATCGATAAAACTTTTAAATGATAACACCTCTAAATACATAAACATTTAAACTGTTAAACATTAATAATAATTCATAAATCTCTTTTTAATTTTATTCAGTATAATTTTAAATTTTATTTTAATTATTTATCAGTTTATTTTTAAAGAAATATTAATTACAAAATAAATTATTTATGAGACAGATCTAATTTAAATTGAATGGGTATACCCTAAATAATTAATAAAAATCACATTTTTTTTATTATAATTTTAAATATTCATTTTAATTATTTATTTGTTTATATTTATATAAATATTAATAACAAAATAAATTAAGCGTTACACAAATATAATTATATATATTTTTTTAATCAAAATAATAAGATAAACTTTTAAAATAAAGAAAATTTCAAAGAAAAAATTATTAAAAGTAATATATTTTCCTTGCTTCTGAATCATTTTAGGTTTTTAAATATATTTCAATTGATATCTATTTTATTAATTCTTAATTATTAATTTATTCTTTGATCATTATTAGAATATTTTTTGATAAAAATGTTTATATTGAATTTATATGATATATAAATATAAATATATTATAACTAAAATAGTATTCACTTTTGAAAAAATTTTAAAATTATTAAATTTCAAAGATTATAACATTTGAAAATGTCAAAAAATAAAAAATATAATTTTTTTGATATTTTTTTAATAACACGTATAAACCACTAAATGAATGCACAGTTAAATCAGTAAACTTTTAAACCTCTTAATGCCAAAATACATAAACCATTAACCACGATATACTACTTAATAATTAATAAATCTAATTTTAAATTTTATTTATTATAATTTTAAATATTCATTTTAATAATTATTATTTTATTTTTATAGAAATATTTATTACAAAATAAATTATGAGTACGACAAATATAATTTAAAAAATATATATGCTTATTAAAGATGTAAAAATTTAAAAATTAAAAATTGTTATCTAGAAATATATTTTACTATAATTTTGAATCAATTTGGGTTTTGTAATTATTTTTTAATTAATATCTATCTTAATATCAATATATTATAAATTTAATTTTGATCATTATTATAATATATATCTATAAAATTGTTTATATTGAATTTATATGATATATAATTATATTTTTATAACTAAGTATTGTATTCACATTCAAAAAATTTTAAATATTATATATTTTCAGAGGTCATAACTATGAAAATGAGAAAAAATTATAGAAAATTTTATTGATATTTTATTTTTTAAATAAAACGTATAAAACCACTAAAAGCCTAAAAACATAAATCACAAAAAACCTAAATGAAAAAACCTCTAAATACTTAATCCATTAAACTGGTATACATTAATAATAATTCCATAAATCTCATTTTAAATTTTATTCAGGATAATTTTAAATTTTTATTTTAAATATTTATCTGTTTATTTTTATAGAAATATTATTTACAAAATAAATTATTAGTGAGAAATATCTAATTTAAATTAAACCGGTATCCCTAAATAATAAATAATAAATATCAATTTTTTTTATTATAATTTTAAATATTCATTTTAATTAGTTATTTGTTTATTTTTATAAATATATTAATACAGAATAAATTATGAGTTTGAAAAATATAATTTATATAAATTATTTTTCATCAAAAAATATACATAAACTTTTTAAAATAAAAAAATTCAAACAAAAATTATTATATAGTAATATATTTTGCTTTGCTTCTGAATCATTTTAGGTTTTGTAATTAAATTTTAATTGATAGTCATCTTATTAATAATAGATTCTTAATATTTTTTGATCATTATTAAAATATTTATCAATAAATTGTTTATATTGAATTTATATGATATAATTATAATGATTATTATAACTAAATATTATATTTACATTTGAAAATAATTTAAAAATTATTATATTTTTAAAGGTTATCATCTTTGAAATTAAATAAAATCACAAAATAAATTTTTTGTTATTTTATAGTTTATATAAAACCTATAAACTAATAAATGCTTAAATGATTAAATCATTAAACTTCTAATCTATAAAACTTTTAAATACATAAACATTTAAACCATCTTTAAAGGTTTAAGTATTTATAAATAATATATAAATATCTATCAATAAATAATAGTTTATTAATTTATTTTGATCATTATTATATTTATATTTATATTTAGTTTATTAATACTTATCAATAAAATTATTTATTTTTAATTTACATGAATATAATCATTATGTTTATTATAACTAAATATTGTATTCATATTTGAACAAAATTTAAAAATTATTATATTTATAAAGATTTTAACCTTCAAAATTTATAAAAAATTTTAAAAATAATTTTTTTATTATTTCATTATTTAAATAAAACATATAAACTACTAAATGCCTAAATACTTAAATCACTAAACTCCTAATCTCCTAAATACTTAAACCATTAAACTGGTATACCCAAAATAATTAATCATAAATCTCAATTTTATTTGTATTCTTTATAATTTTAATATTCATTTTAATTATTTATTAGTTTATTTTTATAGAAATATTAATTGAAAAAAAAAATTATGAATGAGACAAATATAATTTAAATAATTTATTTTCATAAAAAAATGTATAT
>JAREIK010002714.1:0-7500 GCA_029783825.1 Sapria himalayana
AGAATAAAAATAAAAAAATTAAATGACGAAGAAGATGAAGAAGAAAAAGTATAAGAAGAATATGAAGAAGAAGATTATGAAGTTGTTGAAGAAGTGGAAGATGAAGAATAAAAAGAATAATAATAATAATAATAATAATAATAATAAGTATAATAATAATAATAATAAAATTAAAAAAAGAAGAAGAAAAAGAAAAAGAAGAAGCAGAATAATTAGAAGGAGAAGGGGAAGAAGAAAAAAATAAGTATAAGGAGAAGAAGAAAAAGAAGAAGAATAAGAAGAATAAGAAGAATAAGAAAAGAAAAGAAAAAGAAGATGTTGAAGAAGTAGTAGAACAAAAGGATAAGAAGAATTAAAAGAAGAAAAAAAAAGACGAAAATGAAGAAGAGGAAGAAGAAAAAGAAGTAGAAGAATTAGACTAAAAATAAGAAGATTAATAAGAAATGAAAGAAGATGAAGACAAACAAAAAGAATAAGAATAACAAAAAAAAGATGAAGATATTAAAGAATAAGAAGAATAGGAAGAAGAATAAGATGAAGAGGAAGAAGAAAAAGAAGAACATGGAGAATAATAAAAAAAAGAAGAAGAAGCATAAGAAGATAAAGATGAGGAAAATTTTTCCATTTGCAATTTTTTTTAAAAATGCTCTCAAGTTGTAGAGAGAGAAACAAAGCTTTCTAGAGGAAGATAAACAAAAAATTTTGGTGAAAAAAGCCATTTTTAATCTAAATATGGAGCAAATGGACTTCTTAATGCAATATAAGTCATTTACTTCTCATTTAAAGAAAACTGCACTATATTACACATCTTCTTCATAAATTTATTAGAACTAAATAAAAATCCATCGATAACCTTCTCCTCGACAAACATGGATATGCTCACTGAAGCTCATAGATACACTATGGTCGGCAATTTTTCACATTGACATCCATGCGTTGTAGATATTCAGGCATTCTATGCTTACTTGAAGCTCAAAGGTCTAATAAAAATCAGTGTCCTAGATGCTAAACATATCCTAGTTTAACTGTACCTAGATAAGGATTATCACAGCTTATGGCTGAAGAAAGTGTGGTACATCATTGGCTATCCTATGTGAACCATCAAATGGATGCCTAACTTCTCAATAAGGAAGGAATCCCCATTGGCCCTGGTATGGTTCCTCTTCCATTTGCTGCCCATTCATTTTTTTTGATAAGTTCTCCCTTTACCACATTGTGAATGTAGTATGCACCCCTTTTCTTCTCGACGAGGCCATTGCAACTCTTGCAAGACCAAGCATGGCTCAGATATGCATAGAGGTTAATCTTATGAACCATATTCTCCACAGGATATGGATTGGGAGCCAAGAAGGGGAAGGTTTATTGCAACAAGTAGTTTTAGAAAACATCCCCTCTTATTGCTCAACATGCAGAAAGCTTGGGCATAGTGAGGAAAATGTATTGTTAAAAGAAAAATGGAGGAAGGGCAAAGATTAGAAGGAAGAAGAAGAAAGGTTTAGAAGGGGAAAGAGTTAGTGAAATATCAAAAAAAAAATTTCACAAATTCCATAGGTGAGCCAGCCTTAGGATGGTGAGGGTTTAGAGTTAGTTGAGCATGTAGGAGAGAGGGAGGGGTTAGAGAAGCTGAATGACATAAAGAGATTTCAAACAATAATAAAAATTGCTGAATTAAATAAAAAATATAGGGGCAGAAGGTTTCAGGCAATTTAGAAGAGGGGGGGAGGAAAGAAAACATTGGGCAGTAGCCATAGAAACTAGTTCAGAGGAGGAGATAGAGGTTATGAGTAATATAATTTATAATATGGGGGGGGGGGGGGGGGTGGTGTAGAAAAAGTGTAGAATGTTAACAACATTAAATATGATATAGGGATCGAAAAAATAGAAACAATATGAGAAATAGAAAATTGGCAATGGAGGAAATAAAAATTATGGCAATTCAATTAGGTAGAAAATGAAACGGGGAGAAGATAGGGGATCTAAGCTCACTTAAAAACCAAGAAACATAAAAAGAAAATTTAAATAAAATATATGATTCAAAGTAGACTACAAGAGCGCAAGAAAAATCTAACAAATATCTATAGTTACCTATACTAGAATATTGGAAAAGTGGCAACCTCACCCACAATAAAGATGTTAAATGGGTTGTTTATATGGATAAAATACCTCTAATAATGTTAGCAGAACCATTGGTAGAGCAGGAGCAGTTAAACAAATATACAGAAATCTTGGGATTTGAAAATGCTTATTCTTATCAAAATAGTAAGATATGGCTCTTCTAGAAAAGCAAGTTAAATATAATAATAAGGGAAGAAACATAACAAATTATTAATTTTAGTCTCGATAAAGAGGAAAAAAAATCATATCGGTAGTATATGCGAAATATACCAAGGAATGAAGAAAAAGCTATGAAACAAAATGGAAAAAGTAGTAGGAATGAATAAGCCATGGATAATTAGCGAGGATTTTAACATCACAAGAAATGTTAAAGAGAAAAAAGGTGAAAAATTACCTAATGCAAAGGCTGTCTCCCATTTCATTGAGTCTATAAAAATGTTGAATCTAATGAAGGCCAACTTCGTAGGCTCGCAATATACTTGGTGCAACAACTAGAAGCACAAATGCACTATATAGGCTAGATTAGATAAAGTACTATATAAAGTAAAATGGGTAGAAAGGTTTGGCTCCAAGAAAGTTAAATACCTAAATAGAACTTGTTCTAACCACAACCCATTGTTGATTACTATAGAGAAAACTAGATATAAGGGAGGCTCTTTCAAATTTCAGAATCCACGGTGTCTCCATCATGCCTTCAATGATATAGTAGAAAAATCATGAGAACAAGATACTATAGGAAATCCAATGCAAAGCTTCAATCTAAAACTAACTAGATAAAAAACATGTTTAAAAAAATGAAATAAATAAAAATTTGGAGACATACACAAAAATATAAAAAAAATGGAGGAGAAGTAGAAAAGAGAGAATAGGAATATGAAGAAAATCAGAGTGAGGATAGTAGGAAGAAGATTAGATAGGCTCAAGCTGAATTAAAATTAAAATTACTAATGGAAAAGATTTTTTGGAAACAAAAATCGAAAATAAAATGGCTATAAGAAGGGGATAAGAACACTAAATATTTTCAAATGATAGCAATTGTGAAAACTCAGAAGCAAAGAATAAAAGGTATATAAAATGATTAAGATGAATGGATAGAAGGAGACCTTTGAAAACTAGCTATGTGGAACAATGAGTTCTTCCAAGTAAGCTGGCAAACTATAAAACGAGACCTTTTAAAAGCTATAGCATTGATCTTTTGTAGTGCAAATATAGGCAAGAAATGGGAAAACTCTTACATGGTACTAATTCCTAAAATAGACAACCCTCAAAAAAAAAGAAACTTTAGACTAATTAGCTTGTGTAATTTTACTTACAAAATCGTGGCTAAAATATTGCAAAATAGATTAGCCAACATCCTTCCTAAAATAATCTCAAAGGAGCTAATAAGATTCATGAAAAAATAGATTGATAATGGAATATATCAGCCTAGAAAAATAATGATTAGAGAAATAGGAAGGAAAAAAATGGTCACAATGAGTTAATAAAATTAGATTTAGTTAAAGCATTTTACAAAGTAGCGTGGGATATTCTTTGTTACACCATGAGAAAGATGGGCTTTGCGGAAGCCTAGATTGATAAGATATATAGATGCATATCAAGTATATCGGTAAAAATACTCATAAATGGAGAGCTAAGGGGAGTGATAAAACTAGTTAGACTTAGGCAAGGAGACCCTCTCTATTCTTTGATCTTTAATATTTATTTATAACTCCTTATTGTAAACATAAAGAAGAAAATGAGGATACGGATGATTAGAGTATCCAGACAACCCAAAAACACCACGTTGGTGGGTTGTTTAGCATATACAGATGATGTGATGGTCTTCACTAACGGAAGTAGCAAGTCGCTTCATAGCCTAATGAAAGTGCTACAAATAATGGAAGAAGAAATGGGTCAAAGAATAAATAAAGAAAATGTCATTATATGGTGGCAGCAAAAGCCCCATTGAGCCTTAACCATAGACTTAAAATTATAATAGGATTCTCACATAGAAAAGAAAAAATAATATACTTAGGTTGTCCAATATATGAAGGTAGATTAGAGGTGGAATACCTGAATTTCTTACTGGCCAAAATAAGAAAAAAAATAACTGGTTGGAAGATAGAAATGCTAAGCATGGGAGGGGGGATAACATTAATAACACACGTGATATAGAGCATGCTAATGCACAATTAAATGATTATCCACCCCCTAAAATCACAAATAAAAAAAAGAAAAATAACTGGCTCAATTTCTTTAGGGAAAGAAAGATGGAAAATATAAAATTCATGGTAAAAATGGAAAGGATTTATTCTATCCAAAATAAGAGACAATGCAGGGTTTTGTAAATATAAATGAATTGGCAAATGCATGAGCATGCAAAAGATGGTGGAGATTAAAATAAAATAATAGCCTATGGGCTGAATTCATGAGAGTGAAATATTATATAAAGGATGACACTAATAGAGAAAATAAAAAAAAAGGCAAGGAATCATAGGTATGGAAACATATGCTCAAACAAAGGGAGCTTGTGGAAAAATACTCCAAATTGACCAAAAATTGATGGAAATAGACACTCAAAGAAGATGAAGTTTTCTCGCTTAGGTTCATTAAGGACAAAGTGAGAAGTAGGAGAGAATAGTAGACTTTATTCAAATGGGCTTGGAATAACAAAAACCCATAGAAAATCAAAACTTTTAATGTGGAGAGTTTTCTCGAATACCATACTGATAGATGCTAACATAAGAAAGAAAAATTAGTAACAAGATGCGAATGTTGCTTACACAAGATAGAGTTGGTGGACCACTTGCTCTCACAAAGTCAAATAGCAGTAGAAATTTGGAAAAGGCTAGAATTAAAAATACAAATAAAACACTATTTTCTCCCATTAAAATTCTAGCTCCAAAAATGGAGCAGAATACATACATTGCATTGTGCACAGAAATGGATCAAAAATAACATTTCACTTATTACAGTCTAGTGCATTTGGAAAGCCTTAAATAATAGTAAATTTGAGGGCCATTGGATGAACATAGAGATCATCTAGAAAGACATAAAGGAAGAGACAAGAAGAAACTCATAGGCAAAGTCAGTAATAAATCAAATTCTTAAGTTAGAAAGGGAAACACTAGAATGTTGGCAAAAAACAATGAAGAAATTAAAACTACACAAAATTGTAAGTGTATAGTGGGAAAACCCTCGGATAGGGAGGGTAGCCATGAACACAGATGGTAGCTTTGATAAAGATATGAAAGCGGGGAGATGGAGCAATAAGGGACATAAGAGGAAAGCTTATAATAGCTTTCACAGGGAGCCATAAAGCTACATCAGCACTTAATGTTTAAATTATAGCTCAAAGGGATGGATATTGGGCATGTGAAGAAAGAAGGTTGATAGATGTTGATATACAAATGGATTCAAAAGTAGTGGTAGAGCTAGTAAATAAAAAAAGAACTATGTGGAGATATGAAAAGGAAATAGAGGTCATTGGTCACCTAGTCGGATCCTTGAAGGCTTCTATTAAACAGATATACAAGAAAGCAAATGCACTACATATAGATTAGCAAAAGAAGGAAAAACGAATGCATATAAAAAATATACAGAAGAATCCCTCCCAGACAAATATAAAGGTATTATAAGGTTGGAGAGTAGAGAATGCTCATACATCAGGAAGAATAAACACTAACAAAAGAGGTACATTAACAAGAAAATAGAAGGTAAAAAAGGAATTGGCATAAAGAAAAAAGTTATCTTCTGTTAGATTGAGTATATGCAGGTTTAAAGCTAGAACACAGAAAAGGAAAAGCAAGAGGGAAAGAGAAGACATTCAAAATGAGCATGCAAAGAAGGCAAGAGCAGTAGCCTAAAAAACAACTAAAAAAGTTGAAAGGGTAAGAGATATATTATTGTTGCTGTTCTAAAATTATTTTGCAGGAAATTAGATAGAAAAGATCAAGGCACCAAAGCAAGGAAGCAAAAAAACCAAGGAAGAGAGATGCTAGGAGTGGCAGAGAAAGTAGCAGCTGAAACTATATCAGGGACACTATTTTATTGAGTTATGGCACAACTATAGAACACAGGTAGAGCAAAGATATAGTGGAAATTAAGCAAGCTAGAGGTGGAAACAAGCAATAAGGAAACATAGGATCCCTGTCAATATAGTTTAGTAGTAAAGGCAAGGAGAGGAAATGCTAATAATATAGCATGATGGAACAAAGAAACTTATAGCAAATGCAAATTTAAAGGCTTAAAAATAGAAAAATAAAGAAGGGTGAATCAAGAGAAGGTGGAAAAGCTGAAGATATAGAAATTATAGCCTACATTTGAATATTTGTAGAGTTTAATATTGCCTATAAATATTGGGGGAAAAGGGAGAAATAAGGGATAAAGGGTAGAAGATTATGAATGGATGGTAGGTTTGTTGTTTTTGCTATTTTAAAAAAAAAGAGTATAGGGCTTCAAGAAGGGTATAGAATATCAAGGATAGCTAAGACAGGCTTGAAGGCTTGAAAATAGAAGAATAAAGAAGGGGGGAATCAAAAAAGGAGGAAAAGTTAAAGATACATAAATCTAGGCTATCCTTGTCTATTTTGTCTATTTGTAGAGCATACTCTAGCTTGTAAAACATTGAGGGGAGAGGAGTCCAATAAGGGTAACTTAAAAAGTTCTATAACAAAAGGTAGGAAGAGGAGCTAGCTAGCAAGGTAGCAATGAATAGAGAGAGACAATAGGCAATAAAAGTAGCTGAGAAACAAACCTCAAAGATAGATAAGATACAAAGCATAGCATGAACGTTAGTTAGGATAGAAGATATACAAAATTCCTAGAAAGAAGAGGCTTCTACAAGCTGAAAGGGCATGAAATTAGTAATAGATTTTTATATTTTGTGGGGTGTACTAGGGGTAAGGGTAGTACATAGGGAATTATAAATCGCCTCATTAAATTGATACATTACTGTTGTGTTAGGGGTTTTCCCCCCCTTCTTTTTCGAGACACTTCTTGCAACATTAAAGTCTCTTCCTATCAGCCAGGGAACATTTTTTGCTGCAATTTTCTGCATTTCTTCCCATAAGACTAATCTAGATTTTTTATCATTTTTTGTATATACTACCGATACTATGCTTTCAGATATTTTAAAGTGCATTATTTGTTCTGTATCTTTTAATATTTATATGTCTAAATAATTATGCCACATAATCCAGAGTTTACTATTTAAGTTAGAAAATGAGTTATTAAACCCTAGTATTCGACTATATTTAGTTAGTTGTTCCTGTTGGATCAAAGGTTCTGAAATTACAACCAATGATATTTTATGTATTTTAATCAATTGTTTTAATCTATTTATCGAGGGGTTATTTGCCACCCCTCTAATATTCCAATATAGGTAACTATCCATTAAAACCTAAT
>JAREIK010002714.1:12500-15000 GCA_029783825.1 Sapria himalayana
TTTATCAATTAAAAATTCTAAATATTCTGATTTTAGTTTACCTTCATAAAGTGGACAACCAAGATATTGCATTACTCCTTTTTCTGGGTAAAACCTGTTATGCTATTAATTTTATAAGATAAGCTTGGGGGGGCATTTTTTGCAATCATGAATTGGCACTTTTTGTTATTTATTTTTTGCCCTGTTTCATCTTCTAATATTTTTAACAAGGCCATCAGATTATAGAGGGATCTAGCACTGCCATTCATGAAAATGATCACTTCATCCGCATATGCCAGACAGCCCACAAGAGGGGTGTTTTGTGGCTGGCTATAATTACCAATTTCACTATTGAGCATTTTAGATTTGATGTTAACAATTAATAATTCTATATAAATATTAAATAGAGAGGGAGAGAGGGGGTCACCCTGTCTTAGCCCTCTAATCGGCTTGATGACTTTTCCTAATTCTCCGTTTACAAGAATTCTAATACTTGGACTTGATATGCATCTGTATATCAAGTCTATCCAGGTTTCTGAGAAGCCCATCTTTCTCATAATGAAGCATAATATGATCCATTCTACTCTATCGAAGGCTTTAGATAAATCTAATTTTAATAAAACATTGTGTCCTCTAGATTTAGTGCCTAATTATTTGATCATTTCTTTTGCTAGACAGATGTTTTCCATTATTAGCCTGTTTTTCATAAATCCTGATTGTTCTTTGGAGATGATTTTTGGCAGGACTCCTGCTAATCTACTTTGGAGTAGCTTAGCGAGAATCTTATATATGGAGTTGCACAAACTTATGGGTCTAAAATCCTCAGCCTTTTGAGGGTTGGCCATTTTAGGTATGAGGACCATGTACGTGGAACACCATTTCTTACCTATATCTGCACCACAGAAAATCCAAGATATAACATTTAAAAGCTCATTTTTTATGATCATCCAGCAATTTTGGTAAAATTCGTTATTCCACCCATCTGGACCCGGAGCACTGTTTGACCCCAAACTGAAAACCATAGTCTTCAATTCGTTTTCATCCGAGAGCTTTGTGAGAAAGTCATTTTCTTCACTTGTGATTTTTTGTTGAAAATTATTTAGAAGGTAATCTCCACTTAGTGGTGTATCACCTTTAAATAAACTTTCAAAATGATTGTCGAAGTGATTTTTAATATCAATATCACTATCTATCCATTTATTTAAGTTGTTTTTTAAGCCTTTTATTCTCTATTTTTGGATCTTAAGTTTAGCTGTTTTCTGGAAGAACTTTGTGTTTTTGTCTTCTTCTTTTAGCCATTTTAATTTAGCTTTTTGTTTCCAAAACACTTCTTCCATGAGGAGTTTTAGCTTTAATTCAGCTTGTGCTTTGTTTAATTCTTTTCTACTATCTTTGTTATTAAGTGTGTCGAATTCTAACTCCATCTTTTCAACTTTCTATTCTGCATCTATAATATTTTTGTTAATATTACCAAAGATATCTCTATTCCAAGTTCTTAAGTGATTTTTTAATCTATATAATTTTGTATTCCAGATTTGACCCGGGTCACCTGAAGCTGCCTGTGACCATGAGTTTTTAACCGTGTTGAAGAATGTGTGATGTAAGAACCATGCATTTTGGAATTTGAATGTGTTTTTTATGGTTTTAGATTTTTCTACTAATATTAAAAGTGGATTGTGATCCGAACAGGATCTATTTAAGTGTTTCACTACCGTGGTTCCGAAAGCTTCCAACCATTTTACATTATATAAAACTCTATCTAATCGTGCCCATATGGTGCCTTTATTTTTCCAGTTGTTGCACCATGTATAATTAGACCCTAAGTAGTTAGCTTCCATCAACCTAGCTTCTGATATGGTCTCGTTGAAGTGAGAGGTAGCTTTTTTGTTGGGGGGGTTACCCCCTATTTTCTCACAAGCTTTTCTTATTATATTAAAGTCACCTCCTATAATCCAGGGTTTGTTTATATTAGCTATTTTTATCATATCTTTCCACAGTTCTTTCCTGCCTTCTATAGTGTATTTAGCATAAACAGCTGAAATTACCTCCTCACGTGCGTTATCCAAACTAAAATTGATAATTTGGTCTGTGACTTCCAAGATGTTTATGTTAATAGAATTTTTCCAAAATAGCCAGATTTTATTGTTATTATTAGAAACTACCTTATCAAAGCCTAATATATTTTTATAGTGATCTAGTTGTTCATTACTTACTATAGGCTCCGCAAGAATTATAAGTGGCGTTTTATGTATTTGTACCAATTTTTTAAGTCTTTTTATTGTTGAAGGGTTTGCAATACCCCTCGCATTCCAGTAGAGTATTCTAAACATTATGGCAAGATTTAGCCCTAGCCCTAGTGGTGTACTTTGAATCATAACTTTTATTTGAATATTTTTTTATGTTTCTAGGTTTTTTAATTGAACTTGACTCTTCTATTTTCTCATCTCTCCATAGCCTTCCTAGCTGAATGGCCATGATTTTTATTTCCTCCATGGCCCATTCTTTATCCCCCAATTTCCTT
>JAREIK010002714.1:20000-90000 GCA_029783825.1 Sapria himalayana
TTATTCTATGCCTTTTTCTTATTAATTTTCTCATGTTCTAAGTATTTAGCTCTCATATATCTCGCCCATAGACTATTATTTTCTTTTAGCCTCCACCATCCTTTAGAGTCCCAAGCAGCTGCCATATCTTGTAACTTAATTAAACCTAATCCGGCTTCCTCTTTTGGGTAGCAAATATCTTCCCATTTCTTCCAGTGTAGTTTATTTTTGCCTTCTTTTTTGCCCCATAAAAAGTTTGCCATATCTTTTTCTAGTTTTTTCGTAAATTTCTTAGGAGGGTGAATAACTGAAAGAATATGTACCAATGTGCTTTGTAGGACATGAGAGATTAATGTAATCCTCCCCCCGAAGCCTAGAAGTTCTTTCCAACCTGCTATTTTCTTATTTATTTTCTCCTATATTGTTATTAAGTACTCTTCTCTTAATCTTCCCTTGTATATAGGGCAGCCTAAGTACATTAGTGCTCCTTTGTTTTGGGTAAATCCTGTAATGTTCTTTACTTTATTTGCCACCTTTTTCATTACTTTCTTAGCTAACATAAACTGACACTTCTTTTTATTTACCATCTGCCCTGTTTCTATTTCAAATGTGTGTAAAAGGTCCATAAAGCTCGCTAATGATCTTCTACTTGCATTTGTAAAAATTATAAGATCATCCGCATAAGCTAGGCAGTCTATTCTTGGGGTGTTTTTTGGTTGTCTGAACGGAATAATCTTTCCTTCAGACATTCTTTTGTATAAATTTAATATTAACAGTTCTAAGTATATATCAAATAATAAAGGAGATAGCGGGTCTCCTTGCCTTAAGCTTTTTTTTGGCTTGAACTCTTCTCCTTTATTCCCAGTTACAATAACTTTAACCCAAAGATTAGATACACATCTGTATATCATGTTGATGCATAATTCAGAAAAGCCAAATTTCCTCATGGCCTAACAGAGTATATTTCATTCCACCCTGTCGAAAGCTTTAGATAAATCTAGTTTAATTACTAAATTATCCCCTCTCGATTTACTTGCTAGGTCTTTTATCATCTTGGATGCCAGTCTTATATTTTCCATCATTAACCTGTTTTTAACGAAGCCTGTTTGTTCCTGGGATATTATAGAAGGCAGGATAACACTTAATCTATTTTCAAAAAATTTTGCCAAAATCTTATATATCGTATTACATAAGCTTATGGGTCTAAAATCCTCACATTTCTGTGGAGATTTATTTTTTGGGATTAATACAATAAGTGAATTTGCCCATGCTTTAGGGATATCCGCCCCTACAAAGAAACTAGTGATGGCAAAAACAAAATCATTTTTAATAATCTCCCAGCATACCTGGAACAAATAATTGTTCCAGCCGTCTGGTCCTGCCGCACTATCTTTGTCCATGCTAAATACTGCATCTTTGACTTCAGCCATATCCGAGATCTTTTCCATCATTTGATTTTGATCTTTTGTAACATTTAAAGTGATTTATTTCATTAGTGTGTCCCCTTCGTGTATAGGCTGTCCGCATAGTTGATTTTTAAAAAATTCTTCAAAAAGGGCTCTTATTTTATTATCTTCTTCTACCCATTTTCCTTCTTCATTTTTTATACCTTTAATTTTATTTTTATAAGTTTTTATTTTGCTCATGTCATGAAAAAATTTCGTGTTTTTATCCCCTTCTTTCAGCCATTTAACTTTTGCACGCTGTTTCCAGAATATTTCTTCCATGTACAGCTTAAGCCTCAAGTTACCTTTCGCCTTACTAAGTGCCATTCTATCTTCTTCATTATTCGTAGTTTCATATTCTATTTCTAGCTTTGCCACTTCTTCCTCCGCCTGTTTTATTTGTTGATTTATATTACCAAAAGTCTCTCTGTTCCATATTTTAATACAACTTTTTAGCCTATGTAGCTTTGTTGACAAAACCTGCATAGGTTTCCCCAGTGCTGGTTCTCTCCAAGATTCTCTAACAATTCTATCAAAGTCCGAGTGCTTAGCCCACATATTCTGAAACTTAAAATCACCTCTAATTGAGAGATCTCTATGTATTGTTATGAGCAATGGGTTGTGGTCTGAATTGTTCCTGTTTAAATGTCTCAGCCCCGTGACCCCATTCGAAGCTGCCCATTTAGCATTACACATGACACTGTGTTTGGGGTTTTACCACCTTTCTTTTCATGAGCACTTCTTATGACATTAAAATCTCCTCCTATGATCTATGGAATGTTTTTAATTGCAATACTCTGCATTTCCTTCCATAGATCTAATCTAGCTTTTTTATCATTTTTAGCATAAACAACTGATATTATTTCTTCTTATTTTTATTAGTTTTAAAATTAACTATTGTTCTGTATCTTTTAATATTTCAATGTCCAAATGGTCATGCCACATGATCCATAGTTTACTATTCAAATTTGCAAATGCATTTTTGAACCCTAATTTTTACTATATTTCATTAGTTGATCTTTTTGTACCATAGGTTCAACTATAATTATTAACGAAATTTTATGAGTTTTTATTAATTATTTTAGCCTATTAATTGATGGGTTATTTTCTACCCTTCTAATATTCCAATAGAGACACCTATCCATTAATTACTGACTTTCCTTGAGATCCTGTTGTACATTTAGACTCGTAAGTCTTATTCAGATGTTTCTTCATGTTTCTTGGAGTTTTAGATATATTAGAAAAATTATGCATTATTTCATTGTATTTTACCTGCTGGCCGAGGTGCATAGCCATCCTTTTTATAGATTCCATGGCTTGATCTCTGGATAGCTTTCCCCAATATTCCTCATAAGTTTCCAAATCATCTTTTATCTTTGCTAATGAGCCTTCTCCATTTTCTTCTTCCTAACTTAGTGAAGGGCAGCTAAATACCTCTGCATTCTCATCTGGAAAATCCAAGAGATCTTCATCCATCCAGCTGTAATCCTCCAGCTTTTCCTTTAAAACTCTTCTAACTTTGAGTTTTTTCCCCTTTCTCCCTTTAGCTTTCACCTTCTCCCATCCTTCTTCCGAATCCTTCCCTTCACCTTTTTCATTATTTGTGACTCCCTTGACTTCTATCCTATAACTCTCTAGCACTCTCTCACCTTCACCTACCCCTTCCCCTTCAACAAGCTTTTCGGTTTGAGCATTTGGGGCTATCTCTTCCTTTCTAACCGATTTTTCTTCACCTCTACCCTTGACTTCCTACGTATTCCCCTTAACCCTCTCCTCTTTTCCCACCCTACATTCTTCTATACCATGACCTATCCTTTTACATCCAAGGTAGTATGATGGAATGTTTTCGGGTATGGCTGTTTGCCAAAAACCTTCATTTTGTCCATTATCCCCATTGCCTATCCATATTTTGCTAGGCGGTTGTATGAGTAAGTTACATTCCACACATACTCGAGCAGCTCCTGTCCTAGTCATGGAGGATGTTGCTTCATCCTGAAGCATGGGCTTGCCGAAGCAAGAAGAGATAATATGTAGAGATTGCGTGTTAAATAAAAAAAATGGAAGATTCGGCAAAGTGATCCATACAGGCGCAATGGGAGCTTCTTCGAGTGGACTGAAGTTTTTCGTCCACTTCAGAACACGCATAGGGAAGCCATCGACATACCATAACCCTCTTTGCCACAACCGATAATGATCCTCCTCCATACAGCATTGAAGAAAAATATGTTTGTCATCGTAATCGGCAAACTTCACGCTTCCTTTAAGCTTTAATGTAGTAATGAACTGATGTAGTACATTTGCTCGAGGCCTACCATGGGAGAATTCCCTACTAGCGTGTATTCGAAAGGTTCCTGGAACCTATGCATTTGCTCGGTGGAGAAGATTATAGCGGGAATCCCGTTCTTGGTTCCGAAAGTCCGTGGGTGATGCGTGGTCCCTCTTGTAATCGAGGCAAAAGATTTATTATTTAATAATAAATCCTTTTGCTCCATTTTGAGCTTGATGAGAGCTTGATTTGAGCAAAAATGGAGATTTTCTCTCTCTAGAAAACGGGATTTTCTCTCTCTAAAATTTGAGAGCATTTTTTGAAAAAGAAAACCGTTTTTTGTTCTTCTTCTTCTTCTTCAGCTTCTTCTTCAGCTTCTTATTATTATTTTTCTTCGTCTTCTTCTTCTTCTTCTTCTTCTTCTTCGTCTTCCTCTTCGTCTTCTTCTTCTTCGTCTCGTCTTCGTCTTCTTCTTCGTCTTTTTCGTTTTCGTCTTCATCTTCTTCTTCGTCTTCTTCTTCTTCTTCTACTTCGTCTTCTTCTTCCTCATCATCATCATCATCATCATCATCATCTTCTTCTTCTTCATCTTCTTCTTCGTTTTCATCTTCGTCTTCTTCTTCTTCTTCTTCTTCTTCTTCGTCTTCATCTTCTTCTTCGTCTTCGTCTTCATCTTCGTCTTCTTCTTCATCTTCTTCTTCTTTTTCTTTTTCTTTTCTTTTTTAAAGGTTTATTTATTAATTATAGCCCTCTCTTTTGGAGGAGGAATACCGTTTGTACAAACTAACATCTACCCCTTTCCCTCTTACACCCTTGTTCAATAAAGGAAATAACAGAAAAATTTTAAATCTAAACTACACTAGAGTGCATTCACTTTATAATCTTTTTCCCCTCTTTATGCTTTTTCTTTTATTTAGCTTTAGATCCCCTTACTTTTCGACACTTATTTATTTTCAATTCTAGTTGCTGATCCTTCTTCCTCTTTCTTTTACTTCTTTTTTATCTACATTCAATACCCTTGTTTTCCTGCAAAAAATAAAACAGCAATATACTTGCAATTAACTTTATTTCCTGTGCTTACCGTTGATGTTCCAGCCTGTAAATTTCAGACTTCCTTGCGATGTTTCAGTATCTCCCATTACATGTATATTCTGCCTTTTCTCAGTCATTTAGATCCTCTTTTTTCTACATTGTCCGCTGCCCTATAGACTCCCTTTTTCTTTAGTCTTTTTAGATCTGTAATTGACTTTACCAATGCTCCTAAACTAGACATTTTCAGACTCTATTGACCTATTAATTCTACAAAATAACACATGACTAATCCTTTTCTTTTATTCAAGGTTTCGGATAAAAAACAAAGGATAAAGCTTCACATAAATATCAGTGTTTTAACAGCCTACTAACTGCATTCCATTCTCCTACAGTTGCTGTCTTTTTTAGCTTCAAACCTGCAATGCTGCTAAGAAAAACAAAGAATTCCATAGCACTATAATTTCTGTCCATCTTACCTCCATACCTGCTTGCTCCTGATTTAGCTGTTTTGTGTTTATTTCTTCCTGGAGATAATTTCCTACAAGGAAACTTTACACCATGCAATAATACCTTTCTGACTATTTTTTAAGCTATTAATATCCTCTATACTTGTTATTATTTTAACTCTATCCATTCTTACTTATTCTTAAGTAGAGTTTATCTAAATTTGCAATCCCTTTCAATTTTAGCGGTAAAGACTCCTCATCATACTCCTTTTCCCCTTCTACTAGTCCTATTTTTGTGAGTTTGTCTGCCAAAGTATTCGCCTCCCTATATACATGTAATATTGATGCATTCAATTCTTGAGCAAGATTACTTATTATTGCTATTTCCTCCTCGTGCCGCCATAATACTAATTTTTTATTAAATAAATCAACAAGTAGTGTTGAGTCTACCTGAATTTGCAAATTTTAAAAGCCTAGTTTTTTACAAACATCTAATCCTTTTATTAGCGCCCTGATTTCCGAGTGAAGTACCGAGGAGGATTTCCCAAAAAAAGTAAAAGCTTTCCTAATACTTAATTCAAAGTCTCTTATTACTCCTCCCCCACCTGCCATTCCTATATCTCTATTAAAACTGCTATCAGTATTCAAAGATAACTTCCCTTCTGGAGGTCTATTCCAACTTATATTTTCACCCAGTGATGCCTGACTATATTAGTGGCAAGGTTCCATGTTTTCCTAACTTCTTTTTCTACTTCCGTATTTTCTATTATAATAGGTTTTATGCTAGATATGTTACTAATTTCTATCCTTATTATTTCTTCTGAATTCATTTTTATGCCCTCAAATCTACTTTTATTCCTTGCTTTCCATATACACCATATCACTACGTGTGGTAAATTTTGATTTAACCATTTTCTAGTAGATGTTTTTGGAGTATCCTTCCCCCACTTTTTAATTCTCTCTATTAGATTAACCCTCTTATTGTTTACATGATTTAATGCCTCCAACTCTTTCCATATTTCTGCCGCAATTTTACCTTCCGAAAATAAATGATCCATCGATTCTATTGCTTGTAGACAACAGTTGCATCTGGATACCATTTTTATACCTTTTCTTTGAATATTTGTGTCGACAGGTAGCGCATTAATCAGTGCTTTCCATGCAAGGGAGCACATTTTTTGCGGGGTGCCTGCCTTCCATACCCATTTATATATTGGGTCTATCGGTTTTTTATTTCGAATTAAATTCTTGGCCGTTTTAATCGTAAAATTACGTCGCGGAGTGAGGATCCATTTCAAGCCGCTCTTCTCCATTTTAGAGTGAGCTTCTACTATATCTTTCTATTTTACCAGTGCTTTCCAGTTATTTGAATCTTTTCTTATATTGATCTTATTATGTCCTAGATATTTTGCTTTCATATATCTCGCCCATAGGCTATCATTTTCCTTTAGCCTCCACCATCCCTTGCATTCCCAGGCAGCTGCCATGTCTTGTAGCTTAATTATTCCTAATCCAGCTTCCTCCTTTGGATAGCAGATATCTTCCCATCTCTTCCAATGTGTTTTGTGCTTTCTGTCTTTTTTGCCCCATAAGAAGTTAGCCATATCTGTTTCTAGTTTTTTCGTGAATTTCTTAGAAGGATGAATAATTGAAAGAAAATGTACCAAAGTGCTTTGTAGGACATGAGAGATTAGAGTAATCCTCCCCCTGAAGCTTAGTAATTCTTCTTTCCAGCCTGGTATCTTCATACTCATTTTCTATTGAAAAGTAGTTAAATATTCATCATTCAGTCTTCCCTCATATATAGGGCAGCCTAGATACATTAATGCTCATTTGTTTTGAATAAATCCCGTGATATTCTTTACTTTATTTGCCACCTTCTCTATTACTTTCTTTGCAAGCGTAAACTAATATTTCTTTTTATTTACCGCTTGCCCTGTTTCTATTTCAAATGTTTGTAAGAGATCCATAAAGTTTTCCAATGATTTTCTATTTGCATTTGTGAAAATTAAAAATCATTAGCATATGCTAGACATCCTATTCTTGGTGTGTTTTTTGGTTGCCTAGATGGAATTATCTTTCCTTTAGACATTCTTTTGTTTAAATTTAATATTAACAATTCTAAATATATATCAAATAATAAATAATAGTTCTTTTTCATCATTATCATCATCATCATCTTCTTCTTCTTCATCTTCATCATCATCATCATCTTCTTCTTCTTCATATTCATCATCATCATCTTCATCATCATCATCATCATCATCATCTTCTTCTTCTTCTTCTTCATCATCATCATCATCATCTTCTTCTTCTTCTTCTTCATCATCATCATCATCATCATCATCTTCTTCTTCTTCTTCTTTATCATCATCATCTTCTTCTCCTTCATCATCATCATCATCATTATCATCATCATCTTCATCATCATCATCATCATCATCATAATAATCATCATCATCATCTTCTTCATCATCATCATCATCATCATCATCATCATCATCATCTTCTTCTTCTTCTTCTTCATCATCATCATCTTCTTCTTATTCATCATCATCATCATCATCATTATCATCATCATCTTCATCATCATCATCATCATCTTCTTCTTCTTCTTCTTCTTCTTCTTTTTCTTCTTCTTCTTTTTCTTCTTTTTCTACTACTTCTTCTTCTTCTTCTTCTTTTTTTAAAGAGTTTGTTTTATTAAAATTAACCCTCTCTTTTGGCGGAGGAATACCTTTTTTACAACCTACTTACTTGCTACCCAAAGCCCTTTACACCCATCTAACCACTTATATGCCTCTATCTAATAATCATATATTGCAATTTAGAAATTCACATTATTGTGTCATTTCATTTATCTATAGGCTATATTTAAAAATTAAGAGTATGATTTAGGTTTGTTTGTGTTAGGATTTCATGTATATCTCTTTGTGTTGCTCCCCTTTGCTTTTCTGATATCTTTCGGTAATCATTTGTGCTCACCTCTTCCCTTTTGAAGTATCACGAGTATTTATTTGCTGCCCATTTGATGAGTATTTGTGGCTACTTTTTGAATCTTTTTCCCTATGATGAATATCCTCCCATCCATGACATATCTTCTTGAGTGACAGCTTCCTCCACAATATTTCTACATCTTATTCTCTTTAACTTTCCCCCAATATTGCTTCTTTTGATGTGTGTTTCTATTGCTCCACTTTGCTCTTTGTCTTACCTTGTTGAACCATTATATCTTGTTCAAGCTTTGATGTCCACCAATAGACATGACAATATAAAACTAGACACTATTTTACATGACTGCTGAACTAATATATAACACAGACTACCGAATCCTACCTATATCAATACACACATAACACAGACTCCAGACCCTGAGAAAAAAGAGAAATCCACAGCCACAAAGTTACATTTTTGCTTGTTTGAACCTTGCTGAATTTGCCTACAAAAAAGATCTTACAAAAACTACATTCATAAATATACTATTCCTGCTCAGTGCCCCTTCTTCTTGCTGTTTTAAAACTAAGATGATCAAAATCTTATCTTAATAATACACATGTTAGAAGTGTTAGAGATAAAGAGAAAAAATAGAAAAAAACCAGAAAAAACCAAAAAAACCAAAAAAACAGAAAATACTAGAAAAAGACAGAAATCTTACCGAGAGTTCCTACCTTATATATTCCGATCTGTCTTTTGAAGCACTCCACAGGACCAAGGCGAAACAGATTATGCCATGTTACATGTATATGAATTATCAAAAAATTTCAGAGATCTTATTCTTTAATTTTCCTAATATATGGAAATTCCTCACTATCTAACATTATTATTCCTCTATATATTTGCGGAATATTTTCTTCATTATAATTTTGATGTCCTTTGTTTTTACCTTCTTTTGAAAGCTTATCCGCTAAAGCATTAGTTTCTCTGTAGATATGCCTAACAGTAAGGTCTAATTTATTTATATCTTTCAATATATCTTCTATTTCATCCTCATATCTCCACATTATAGTTTTTTTGTTAATTAGATTCACTACAATTATTTAGTCTAATTGAACATCTATCTTTTTTATACCTTTCTCTATACATATTTTTAATCCTTCTCTTAATGCTAAAATCTCTGCCTGCAATGCCGAAGATGCTTGGAATTTCCTTATGAAAGCTAATATTAGCCCTCCTTCCGAGTTTCTTATTGCCCCGCCTCCTTCTGCTATTCCCATATTTCTATTAAAGCTACCATTCGTATTTAAAACCAGTCTTTCTTTAGAAGGTTTTTCCCATTTTGTTTTTATTAGTTTAAACCATTTTTTATGTTGAGTTTTTAAATTCCAAAATTTTATCGTGTCATTATCTAAACTTTTATCTGTTATATTTATCGAGGCTAATTCAGAAATTCTACTGGTTTCCTCCTTAATATATTTCCATATGTTTTCTATTGACATATCTTGCCCCTCAAATCTACTTTTATTTCTAGCTTTCCAGATGTACCAGATAGCTATTAATTGAATATTATATTTAATCCATTTTTGTGCTGAATTTATAACCTTCAATTTAATCCATTTTTTTATTCTACATTCTAGTAAAAGATTTTCATATTTTATAAGCAATTCAGATCCTAATCTATGCCAAATTTCTACTGCTAATTTGCCATATGAGAAGAGATGATCCAGAGTTTCCATCTCTTCTCCACAACAATCACATCTTGATGCTAATCGAATTCCTTTCTTTTTTAAGTTATTGACCGTTGGTATAATATTTGATAAGACTTTCCACATAAACATTTTAATTTTTTGTGGATTGTTATTATTCCATATCTATTTAAACAATATTTGTTCATCCTGTTTTTTCCTAATCACATTTTTGACCGACTTAAGGGAAAATGACCCTTCTGAGCTTAGTTTCCATCTCCATCCTTTTTTGGTATGCTTTGAGTGTTTTTCAACTAAGTCTCTTTGCTTAAGCATTTGTGTCCATACTTGTGTATTCTTCCTTATCTCTTTTACTTTATTGATATCATTACTTATGCAATATTTTGCCCGCATAAATTCCGACCACAAACTATCATTTTCCTTCAACCTCTACCATCTTTTACTTGCCCATGCTTTGGCTAAATCATTTAAATTGATAAAGCCTAAGCCCGCTTCCTGAACAGGGGAACATAAATCCCTCTATTTTTTCCAGTGTAATTTATATTTACCTTCTTTTTTTCCCCACAAAAAATTAGCCAGTTCCTTTTCTATCTTCTTAATGAACTTAGCCGATGGTTGAACATTCATAATATTATGCATTAAAGAACTTTCTAAAACATGCTTTATTAATGTTATTCTCCCCCCCCCCCCATATTTAGATATTCTTCCTTCCAGCCAGATATTTTCTTTTTTAATTTGTTTATCAAAAATTCAAAATATTCAGTTTTTAGCCTACCTTCATATATTGGGCAGCCCAAGTAAATAATTTCTCCTTTTTTGTGAGAGAAACCTGTTATATTTTTAATTTTATGAATCAACGTAATAGGAGCTTTGAAAGAAAGCATGTATTGACATTTATTTCTATTTAATTTCTGTCTTGTTTCTTTTTCCATGCATTTTAATAAATCCATTAGATTATTTAGAGATCTACTACCTCCATTGGTGAATATCATCATATCATCCGCATATGCTAAACAACACACCATGGGAGTGTTATTTGGCTGTCTAAATGTTCCTATTTTACCCTTGAGCATTTTGTCTTTGAGATTTACTAATAATAATTCTAGATAAATGTTGAATAGAGAGGGAGAAAGTGGATCTCCTTGTCTAAGTCCTCTGACCGGTTTCATTTCTTCTCCTAGTTTTCCATTAATGATAACTGTCACCCATGTATTCGATATACATCTATAGATTAAATCTATCCAGGTTTCAGAGAAACCCATCTTGCGCATGATAAAACAAAGGATATCCCATTCCACACTGTCAAATGCCTTTGATAAATCTAATTTTATGATTACATTATTTTCCTTTGTTTTAGTTCCTATTTCTTTACTCAATTCTTTTGCCAAACATACATTTTCCATTATCAATCTATTTTGCATAAAACCTGTTTGCTCTTTTGAAATAATTTTAGATAGACAATTAACCAATCTACTTTGTAATATTTTAGCTAGTATTTTATATATAGAGTTACAAAGACTAAACGGTCTAAAATCCTTCGCTTTTTGTGGGTTTTCCATTTTTGGAATGAGAACTATATGAAAGCTTCCCCATTTTTTTCCTATTTCATCCCCACAAAAGATATTGATCACAGCTTTTATTAAATCTTCTTTTATTATATGTCAGTATTTTTGATAAAAATAGTTATTCCATCCATTCGGACCAGATGCACTGTCCTTGTTCATGCTAAACACAACTATTTTAATTTCTTCTTTTTCAGGAAATTTTATTAACATATTATTATCCTCTGAATTAATTTTCTTTTCTAAATTTTGTATAAGTGTATTTCCCATAAGGTTACTTTTACCACATAATTGATTTTCAAAAAGCATAGTAAAATAATGTTGTATATCTATCTCTTTATCCACCCATACATTTTCATCATTTTTTATGCCCATGATTCTATGTTTCTAATTTTTAACTTTAGTTATTCTCTGATAAAATTTTGTATTTTTATCTCCTTCTTTAAGCCATTTTAAATTTGCTTTTTGCTTCAAAAAAACTTCTTCCATTTAAAGTTTTAGTTTTAATTCAGCTTGTGCTTTATTTAATTCACTTCTTGCATTTGCACTTTGATTATTTTCATACTGTAGCTCTTTTTCTAAAACTAAATACTCTGCCTATTTTATGTTTTTATTTATATTCCCAAATTCTTCTTTATTTCATTTTTTAGCACTTCTTTTAATCTTTTTAGTTTATTATTTATAATTTGAACAGGATTTCCAAGAGATTATTTTCTCCATGATTCCTTTATAATATTTAAAAAATCATGATGCAAACACCAAGCATTTTGAAATCTAAAGAAGCCATTTGAGAAAGCAATATTTTTTATAGTGATCAATAATGGACTATGATCAGAACATGTCCTATTAAGGTGCTTCACTATAATCGAACCAAATTATTCTAACCATTTATAGTTATATAGCCCTCTGTCTAGTCTAGCCCATATAGTACCCTTGTTTTTCCAATTATTACACCAGCTGAATTGAGAGCCTAAAAAATTAGCCTACATTAAATTAGTTTTATTTATAATATCATTAAACTGAGAAATAGCACTCTTGTTAGGAGGTATGCCTCCCTTTTTTTCTTTAAAACTTCTTACTATGTTAAAATCACCACTAATAATCCATGGTTTATTTTCTAATGTCATTCTCTCCATTTCTTCCCATAATTCTTTTCTCTCTTCTCTTTTATTTTTAGCATAGATACCTGTAATTATTTCATTCTCCTCTTGATTTAGGCAGAAATTTATATATTGCCCAGTTTGTTTTAAGATTTTTATGTTTAATGAATGTTTCCATAAAACCCAAATTTTACCATTTTTATTCACAAAGCCATTTTCAAATCCTAAAATTTATTTGTATTCTTCTAATTGAGCTTCACCAACCATTGGTTCCGCTAACATTATGAGATTAATTTTATATGTATATATCAATTTTTTTATTCTATTTCTTGAGGGAAGATTTGCAACTCCCCTGATATTCTAGTAAATATTATTAAACATTGTTTGCTGATTTTGCTTGCGCTCTAGTTACACATTTTGTGTCATATGTTTTGTTTAAATTGTTTTTCATGTTTCTAGGTTTTTTTAATGAACTTAAATCTCCTCCTTTCTCTCCTTTCCAATCCCTACCCAATTAAATTGACATTATTTTAATTTCTTCAATTGCCCATTCTTTGTTTCCCATATTCTATTTAAACTTTTCTATATTTATATAATCCTTAGTGTATTTTAGATTCTGCTCATTTTCATCCTCATTTGTATATAGAGAAGTTGAGCTTCGTACCTCAATCTCTTCCTCCGAGAAGTCTTCTATACCTGCTGCCCAAGCCTTATTTTTCGGTTGTTTGTTTTTTATTTGCATTCTTGTTCTCCTATTAAGGGCTGCTATTTTTTTAAACAATTCTGATCTATTAACTTCCATTATATTCCGTTCTCCCTCATTGTTTTTCTTGTACTCAATAAGTTTCCTTTCATCTTGTTCATTATTCTGTATTATAGGGAGTTCATTATTCTGTTCTTCTTGTTTAGTTTTTTTTTGGTATTTTACCATCTCTCTGCCCCTCCCAGCCTCCATCCTTCTTTCCTCAACCTTTTGATCATAATCTGCCCTTCTCTTATTCACAATGCATCTCTCAATATCATGTCCCATTTTCCTACAACATGTACAATATGCTGGAAGATTTTCTGAGACTACCTGCTGCCAGAAACCTTCTCCATCAGGGAGACCTATCCATATTCGGTTAGGTAATGGTTTCTGGAGGTCAACTGCAACACAAATATTGGCAACACTGGGTCTTGAGAGTGTTGCAGTAGCACCATCAAGAAGAAGAGGAGAGCCTAGTGTGCAAGCAATATGATAGAGAGAATATTTATCAAAAAAATGAATCGGTAACATAGGCAACAGAATCTATACCGGAGCTATCGAGGATTCCTCCTTTGTAGAGAAGTTAGGCGACCACTTGATTATCCTCATGGGATATCCCATTATGTACCAAGCACCTTTCAGCCATATGCGATGCTAATCTTCTTCATAGTATGGTTGAAGTAGAAAATATTTATCGTCGATGAGGCCGATTTTTATCATCGTTTTCAAGTTCAGAGAGTTGAAGAATGCTCTCACTTCATCAATTTGTGGTCGGCCATGTGAGAATTTGTCCCACCAAAGTATATTTGTGAGGTTCCGTGAGCCTTTGCAAGTCCTCTGTCGAGAACAGAATCGAAGGATTCTGAAAATTTTTTGTGTCAAAACCCGAAGGAGATGACACTGTAGGCGTGGTCTTTTTAATAATATAAAAGAAGGATTTCTTATTCTTTAAGTAATCCATTCCCTTGAAAATCAGCTTAAAAAAGCTTCTTCTTCACCAAAATTTGCACTTTTGCTCTCTAGAAAGCTTTGTTTCTCTCTCTAGAAGTTGAGAGTGTTTTTTTTTCTTCTTCATCATCATCATCATCATCATCATCATCATCATCATAATCATCATCATCATCATCTTCTTCTTCATCATCATCATCATCATCACCATCATCATCATCATCATCATCATTTCTTCTTCTTCTTCTTCTTCTTTTTTTAAGTTTTTATTTTATTAATTATATCCCTCTCTTTTGGTGGAGGAATACCTTTGATACAAACTATCATCTACTCTTAACCCTTTTACACCCATGCTTCAAACTAAAGTAAAATTTCATTTACATCAATCTAATAGTATTTGACCCTATATTGCTATGCTTGTGCCATTCCATATACTTTCTTCTCACTTTCTTGCTTGTAAATGTTAGATTTTGATTTTAATAGCTGGCTTTCTATTGAAAAATTAATTGTATTGCTTTCTTCGATCTTTCATAAATTTCTTGCCTCTTTCTATACTTTCAGAATCTTCTTGAGTGTCATGTTTGTTTTTAATCTACATTTTTAATGTGCTTTACAGATTTGTCCATCCAGCTTCTCATGTCGCCTCGTGTGCCCTCACATTCTGCCGATCAAGAACCTTTTCTCAAGCAATCCTGCAAATTCTCTGCCCTGCATAAAATCAAGTGCATTATACCTATAAAATAATTCATTTGCCCGCCCTTCCCTACACAAACCAAGTTACAGGTTCAGATTCTGTCGAGTTGACTTGGTGTGTTCTTTGAACATTCCATAGATGTTCACTTTGTTTGTCCTGCCTGTCATTCTTCCATCTTTTTCTGTATACATCTCCTATTCTACTTTTACATTGTATTATATTGACTACACTTAACACAGACTTACAGATTTCCTGCATAAAGAGTTATAACACAGACTTCCGGCCATTTAACACAGACTTCCAGTAACGAAAAACCACAGAAACTAAGTATTTAACACAGACACTTAAGCATAGACTCAATGAGCATAGGAGGCACAGGCACCATACAGTTCTTAGACAATGTCACAGGTAGAGGAAGACTTTAGATGCTTTTGATTTGAACACGTATGTTCCTGCAGAAGTTGTGTACATATATATAAATCTATTACCCTATTCCCAAGTCGCCCCCCCCCCCCCCTAATATTATTTCAGCATAATCCTGACTGCTTCTTTCCTTTTAAACCTGTAAAAATCAAGCAAGCCACGATGCATACTAGAGAAGAACTTACCATTATATCTCTTTTAAGGATGCACCAATCACAATAATTATCACCCCTCAGGACCAGGGTGAAATATTAAAAGAAAAAGGAAAAAAAGAAAAAAGAAAAAATCCATGAGATAATACTTATGAGTAGGTGTGATTTTTTATCTTCCTAAAATAAGGAAAGTTTTTACTATCTAGTTTTAAAAAACCAGTATATTTTTTTGGTAAACTCTCTTCATTATATTCCTGATTACCTTTCTTTCTTCCCTCTTTTGCTAATATATCTGCTAATGCATTGGCTTCTCTAAATATGTGCTTTAAAGAAAAATTTAGAAATTTCATTTCGTGTAATATATCATCTATGGCCTCTTCATATCTCCACATCTTTGTTTTCTTTTTAATTAGATTTACAACAATTTTCGAATCAATTTGAATATCTATGTTTTTAATTTCTAAATTTATACATATCTTAATTCCCTCTCTTAATGCTAATATCTCGGCATGCAGTGCCGAAGAAGCTTGCATCTTCCTTGTGAAGGCTAGAATTAGTTCTCCTTCCGAATTTCTTATTACACCTCCCCCTCCCGCTTCTCCCATCTCCCTATCAAAGCTACCATCTGTATTTAAAGATATCCTACCTTGTGATGGCTTTTCCCATGTTATACTTATTGTTTTAAATTGTTTAGGATGTTTTTCTTTTAGGTTCCAAAAAGATAAATTTTTTTTATCCATCATCGAACCCCGAATTATTATAGGACTCGATTCTGAAAATTTTCTTGTTTCCTCTTTGATATCATTCCAGATATCTTCTATTTTTATATTATAACCTTCAAATCTACTTTTATTTCTAGACTTCCAGATACACCAGATGACTATTAGTGGTACGTTAATTTTAATCTATTTCTGCGCTGCACCAGATACTTTCAAATTAATCCATTTCTGAAGCCTACCTTTTAAAGTAAGATGTTCATATTTTAAATGCAATTCCAATCCTAATCTCTTCCATATTTCTGCTGGAACTCTACCCTGTGAGAAGAGATGATCCAGTGTTTCATTTACATTTAGGCAGCACTCACATCTAGATACCAGCTTAATTCCTTTCTTCTTTAAGTTATTATCTAATGGGATAATATTAGATAAGACTTTCCACATAAAAATTTTAATTTTTTGTGGATTATCATTATTCCAGGCCCATTTGAATAATGTTTGTTCTTTCAGCTTTTTTCTTAACATATTTTTCACTGATTTGAGTGAAAATGTTCCATCCGGACTTAACATCCATTTTTATTCTTTTTTAGAGCGGATAGAATGTGTGTCAACTAATTCTTTTTGTTTCAGCATTTGTGTCCAAATTTGTGTACTTTTGCTTTTGCTTTTTACTTTGTTGATGTCATCTTTTATACAGTACTTTGCCCGCATAAATTTAGACCATAAGCTGTCATTTTCTTTCAACCTCCACCATCTCTTGCTCGCCCCTGCTTTGGCTAAATCACTGAGATTTGTAAATCCTAGTCCAGTTTCTTGAGCCGGATAACATAAATCTCTCTATTTTTTCCAATATAGTTTATATTTTCCCTCTTTTTTTCCCCATAAAAAATTAGCTAATTCTTTTTAAATTTTTTTAATAAAGATAGCTGAGGGTTGACTGATCATAATATTATGCATTAGTAAACTTTCTAAAACATGTTTTATTAAAGTAATTCTACCCCCCATACTTAGGCATTCCTCCTTCCATCCTAAGATTTTCTTTTTTAGTTTGTTTAATAAAAATTCTAGATATTCTAATTTAAATTTTCCTTCAAATATCGGACAGCCCAGATAAATTATTTCTCTTTTTTTGTGGGAGAATCCTGTAATATTTTTAATTCTATGAACTAATGCAATTGGAGCATTATGTGGTATCATGTATTGGCATTTTTTTTTGTTTAGTTTTTGCCCTATTTCTTCTTCCATGCATTTTAATAAGTTCATCAGATTATGTAGTGATTTCCCACTACCATTGGTGAATATTATTACATCATCTGCATATGCGAGACAACTCACTAATGGAGTGTTCCTTGGATGTCTAAATGTACCTATCATGCCATTCATCATTTTTATTTTAAGGTTAACTATTACTAGTTCGAGATAAATGTTAAATAGTGACGGTGAGAGCGGATCACCTTGTCTTAATCTTCTAACTGGTTTTATTTCCTCTCCTACTTTTCCATTTGTTATAATTCTAGCCCATGTATTTGATATACATCTGTAAATTAGATCTATCCATTTTCTGAGAAACTCAATTTTCTCATAATGGAGCAGAGGATATCCCATTCTACCCTATCAAATGCCTTGGATAGATCCAGCTTAATAATTACATTTTCCCTCTTGTTTTGGATCCTATTTCTCTACACATTTCTTTATCCAAGCAAATATTTTCTATTATTAATCTATTCTTCATAAAACCCGTTTGTTCTTCAGAAATAATTTTAGGTAAAATCATGGCTAATCTATTTTGTAAAATTTTAGCAACAATTTTGTAAATTGTGTTACATAGACATATTGGTCTAAAGTCTTCACCTTTCTGTGGGTTTTCTATTTTAGGAATGAGAATAATATGAAAGCTTCCCCATTTCTTTCCTATTTCAGCCTCACAAAATATACTATATATAGCTTTTTCTACGTCTTTCTTTATTATATCTCAACAGACTTGAAAGAAGCAATTGTTCCATCCATCCGGTCCAGCTGCAATGTCTTTGTTCATACTATAAATAGCTGTTCTAATTTCTTCTTCTTCAGGAAATTTAATTAACATATTATTATCTTCTAAAGTAATTTTATATTCTATATTTTTTAGAAGTAAACTTCCTTTTAGATCCCTAGTTCCGCATAAGTGATTTTCAAAAAACTTTGCAAAATAAATTTGTATATCTAAATCTTTTTCTAGCCATTCTTCCTCATTATTTTTAATACCTCTAATTCTATGTTTCTGGTATTTTACCTTAGCTACTTTTTGAAAAAAAATTGTGTTTTTATCGCCTTCTTTAAGCCATTTAATTTTAGATTTTTGTTTCCAAAACACCTCTTCCATTAATAGTTTTAGTTTTAATTCTGCTTGTGCCTTGTTTAGAGCACTTCTGTTATTTGTATTTTGGTCTATTTCAATCTCTAATTCTCTTTTTAATACTAGTTCCTCTGCTTCTTTTATATTTTTAATTATATCTCCGAATGTACCCTTATTCCATATTTTTAATTCAACTTTTAATCTATTCAGTTTGTTATTTAGGATTTGAATAGGGTTTCCTAGTGTCTCTTTATTCCAAGACTCTTTCACCATTCCTAAAAAATCGTGGTGTAAACACCAAAAATTCTAGAATTTAAAAGAGCCTCCTGTGTAAATTAATTTTTTAATGGAAATTAAAAGTGGGCTATGGTCAGAACAGGTTCTGTTTAAATGTTTCACCTCTGTAGAGCCAAATTGTTCTAACCATTTAAAATTATATAAAACCCTATCTAATCTTGCCCATATTGTGCCTTTTTTTTCCAGTTATTGCACCATGTAAATGGAGATCCTAAGATTTCTTATTTATTAAATTTGTCTTATTAAATTTGTCTTATTTATTATATCATTAAATTGAGATATACCTTCCTTATTCGGAGATCTACCCCCCTTTTTTTCATTAAGATTTCTTACTATATTAAAATCACCTCCAATGATCCAAGGCTTATTTTTAATTGAAATTTTTTCCATTTCCTTCCATAATTCTTTTCTTTCCTCTTTTTTGTATTTTGCATAAACTATTGTTATTATTTCATTTTCATCCTGACTTAAACTTAAATTTATTAATTGATTAGTTTCGTTTAGTATTTTTATATTTAAGTTATTTTTCCATAATAGCCAAATTTTTCCATTATTATTAGCGTATCCATGTTCAAATCCTAGAAGTTCTCTATAATGCTCTAGCTGAATCCTTTCCACCATAGGTTCAGCTAACAAAATTAAGTTTATTTTATGCATAAATATTAATTTTTTTAATCTATTTCTTGAGGGGAGATTAACTATTCCCCTAATGTTCCAATAAATATAATTATACATTCTTTATATACTTAGCTTGTGCTCTAGTGGTGCATTTGGTTTCATATATTTTATTCAAGTGTTTTTTCATATTCCTTGGTTTTCTTAGTGAGCTTAATTCCCCTTTTCTTTCATCTTTCCAATTCCTATCCAATTGAATAGCCATTATTTTTAATTCTTCGATTGCCCAATCTTTATTCCCCATTCTCTGTTGAGACTTAAGTTTTTCTATATTGATAACGTCATTATTAATTCTGAATTTCTGCTCATTATCCTCACCATCCGTATAGAGGGAGGTTAAGCTTTTAATTTCTAAATCATCTTCTGAATCTTCTTCAACCATCACTGCCCAACTCTTATTTTTTAGTGGCTTGTTTTTCATTTGGATTCTGGTTCTTCTATTTAAGTCTGAAATTTTTTTAATCATTTCTCTCCTTTTAAGATCTTTTGTGGGTGATTCTGCACTCTCTTCTTCATTATTCAGCATTTTATATTCAATTAGTTTTAGATCTGTATCTTAATCATTCTGTTTTTCTGTTTGGACAGGAATTATTAGTTGAGGTTTTTTTTTGATATCTAACCATCTCACCTCTACTAACCTCTGCCCTTCTCCTTTCTACCAGCTTCTGTTTATCTTAATTTATTTTTTTATTAACTAAACATATATCTAAAGCATGCCCCAATTTCCTGCAACAAGAACAAAAGGAAGGGAGATATTCTGGTATAACAGGTTTCCAGAAACCTCCACCCTCTGTGTTTCCAATCCAAATGCGATGAGGGAGGGTCTTCTGTAAATCCACCTCCACACAAATTCGAGCTACACTCGGTCTAGAGAGTGTAGCAGTAGGACCATCAAGAAGAAGAGGAGAGCCCAACACACACGCAATATGATATAATGCAGTTTTATCAAAATAATGAATCGGAAGCATGGGTAGAAGAATCCATATCGGGGCCAAGGATGATTCCTCCTTCGTGTAAAATTCCGGAGTCCATTTGAAAGTTCTCATGGGATAACCCATGATATACCAAATACCTTTCAACGATAAACGATGGAAATCTTCCTCAGAATGTAATTGCAACAGAACATGTTTATCGTCAATGAGCCCTATTTTTATTAATGTTCTGAGCTTCAATGAATTGAAGAAGGCTCGAATTTCATCAATACGAGGTCTACCATGCGAGAATTTCCTGACGAGAGTATGTTTATGAGTAGCAAAGAAGTTTCAGACATCCTCGGGAGAGAAGAATATAGAGGGTTCCTCGATATTTTTTTCATGGTTTTGCGAAAAATTCGCAATAGGGGGTGCGTTCTTCTTAATACAATCAGAAAAGAACTTCTTATTAACTAAGTATTCCAATTCCATTGATATCAGCTTAAAAAATGCTTCTTGTTCCACAAAAATGGCAATTTCACTCTCTAGAAATTTTGTCTCTCTCTAGAAAGTTGAGAGCGTTTCAAAGCAAAAAAACCGTGTTTTTTTCTTTCTTCTTTCTTCTTCTTCTTTTAATTTTTTTTGGAAAGTTTATTTATTAATTATAACCCTCTTTTTTGGCGGAGGAATACCATTTTTACAAGCTATATCTACCCTTTTCCCTTTTACACCCATTTCCGACTACTAAAAAAGAAAAACTATATAACTTAGTTTTATTTCTAATGATACAAATTGTGCTTTAATTCCTCGTAATTCAATAATGACTTATGTGATCATTTCAACTCCTCGAATTTTTCTTTAATGATTTGAGGACTCTCTCTCTCTCCCTTTCTCATTGAAGCCTTTGAAGTATATATTATGCTTTTACGTTCCTCCCATAGCTTTCTTTAAGAAAACCTTTCACTCTCATTGTTCCTTTCTTTGTTTTGCTATAATTGTTGTTTCAATCTCTTACAAATCCATATATGATCTGCTGCAAACCTATTCTTTGGCTAATCTTCATAGGATCAAGTATATCATATCCTTATCATTAAAGTACCCAATTCCCTCATTACTCGTATGCATTTCAAATTAGCTTTTAAAATATAAATTTTCTTTTTCCTCCTTGCTTGACCCGTGTTCTGGCTTCATAATGCTTGATTTCAACCTTACAATATGTAGTCCCTGGCCAATGCTATCTTTGTATGTGAAACCGTCTTGATAACAAGCATACTTTCATCTTTATTTTTCTGTTGAGCCTTGATTGCTTCATTCATCTTTAGCTTTTGCATGAGTTTAATCGACCGATGACATAACAGACCAAAAATTACAGACTTCCAGGGCATAATAATAAAACTACAGCAACCTTATTAAGACATCAGGCACCATAAAAGAAACATTAATACCACAGACTCCATGACAGCAAAACATTACAGACTCCAAGGCAACAACACTACAGAAACAGTAAAGAACTGTAGTCCTTGCTATGCTTTAATCCCCTTCTTGAAAGCTGAAGACCTACATAGAAAGAAAATGCTACCTACCTATGTTTTCCCCATCCCTTACCTTATTAACCCTTCCCAATAAATATATATTATGACTGCTTAACTGACCTTCGAGAACTCAATTAGTTGTTGACTTTTGATTAGAACCAATCCTACCTCATTTTAAGTAACACAAATCTTACCAATTTGTACATCATTGGTAGCTTCAACAGATTAGTAGGAATCACCCCATAGGGCCAGGGTGATTAATTATATAAAGTAATCCTTATCTGCATATGATTAGTGTACAGCAGGTCCAAAAAAATAACTAAAAAGTAGAAATTAACAAATCATACTCTTATCTTCCTAATGTAAGGGAGTTCTTTACTGTCCATTTTTATTGTGCCTATATATTTTTTTGGAAGAGTCAATTCATTATACTCCTTATCTACCTTGATTCTTCCATCCTTGGCTAATACATCCGCTAAGGCATTAGCCTCTCTAAAAATATGTTTTATAGTAAAATCTAATGAATTTATTTCATATAAAATTTCTTCTATTTCATCTTCATATCTCCACATTAATATCTTTTTGTTAATTGAATTAACAACGATTTTAGAATCTATTTGAATATCTATTTTTTTGATGCCATTATTTTTACATATTCTTATACCATCTCTAAAGGCTAATATTTCAGCATGAAGTGCCGATGATGCTTGGAACTTCCTCGTGAAGGCTAAGAGCACATTACCCTCAAAGTTTCTTATTACGCCTCCTCCTCCTCCTGCTCCTATATCTCGATCAAAGCTGCCATCTGTAATTAAAGCAAAGCTTTCTTTCGATGGTTTTTCCCATTTTATGACTATTATTTTAAATTGTGTAAATAGTTTTTCTTTTAAGTTCTAGTAATTTAAAGTATCATTATCTAACTTCGAGCCCTATGAATTTAATGGATAAGACTCTGAAATTTTTGTTGTCTTCTCTTTTATATCCTTCTAGATATCCTCTATTGACATGCTTTGACCCTCAAATCTACTTTTATTTCTGGCCTTCCAGATACACCAAATAGCTATTTGAGAAACATTATTTTTAATCCAATTCTGTGTAGAGCTTGTATCTTCTAATTTAAACCATTTTTAAAGTCTCCAATTGAGATTAAGTTGTTCATATTTTATATGCATTTCTATTCCTAGTTTCTTCCATATTTCTGCTGCTATTTTACCCTGTGAGAAGAGATTATAAAGAGTTTCCATCTCATTTGCACAACAGTCACATCTAGAAACTATCTGAATTCCTTTCTTTTTTAAATTAATATCAATTGGAATGATATTAGACAGGACACTCCATGTGAAAGTTTTAATTTTTTTGCGGATTATCATTATTCCAGATCCATTTGAATAATATTTTCTCTTCTTGTTTTTTCCTTATTGCATTTTTGGCTGAATTAAGTGAGAATGTTCCTTCTGACGTTAAGGTCCATCTCCATCCTTTATTTGTAAGTTTAGAATGTTTCTCCACTAGTTCTCTTTGTTTAAGCATTTGAACCCAAACATGAGAACTCTTACTTACCCTTTTTTCTTTATTAGTATCATCATTTAAATAGTATTTTGCTCTCATAAATTCTGACCATAAGCTATCATTTTCTTTTAATCTCCACCATCTTTTGCTTACCCATGATTTAGCTAAATCAATGAGATTAACAAATCCCAAACCAGCCTCTTGAGCATGATAACATAAGTATTTCCATTTTTTCCAATGTAGTTTATATTTGCCATCTTTTTTACCCCACAAAAAATTTAAAAATTCTTTATCAATTTTTTTAATAAATTTAATTGGGGGTTGAGTAACCACAATATTGTGCATTAATGTGCTTTCTAAAACATGTTTTATTAATGTTATTCTCCCCTCCCCCCATATTTAAAAATTCTTCCTTCCATCCCGAAATTTTTCTTTTTAATTTATTTATTAAAAATTCTAAATATTCAATCTTGAGTTTACCTTCGTATACCGGACAACCCAACTAAATAATCTCTCCTTTTTTCTGGGAGAAACCTGTAATATTTTTAATTCTATGAGATAGTGCCGTTGGTGCTTTATGAGAAATTATATATTGACATTTTCTTATATTTAATTTTTGACCTGTTTCATTTTCTAGGCATTTTAACAAATCCATCAGATTATGTAATGATCTACGACCTCCATTGGTGAAGATCATTACATCATTTGCATATGTGAGACAACTAATTATTGGAGTATTTTTTTGGTTGTCTAAATGTTCCAATGATACCTTTCTTCATTTTATTTTTAAGATTTACTATTAGAATTTCCAGATAAATATTAAATAACAAAGGAGAGAGTGGATCTCCTTGTCTTAAGCCTCTAATCGGTTTTATTTCTTCTCCTACTTTTCCATTTGTAATAATCTTAACCCATGTATTATATATACATCTATATATCAAATCTATCCATGTTTCAGAAAAACTCATTTTACGCATGATAATGCAAAGAGTGTCCCATTCCACCCTATCAAATGCCTTGGATAAATCTAATTTTATTATTACATTATGTCCTCTTGTTTTAGTTCCTATTTCTCTACATATTTCTTTAGCTAAACAAATATTTTCCATTATTATTCTATTCTTCATAAAACATGTTTGTTCATTAGAAATAATTTTGGGTAAAATTTATGTTAACCTATTTTGTAATATTTTGGCTAAGATTTTATATATCGAATTACATAGACTAATTTGTCTAAAATCTTCCCCTATTTGTGGATTATATATTTTAGGAATGAGAATAATGTGAAATCTTCCCCACTTCTTTCCTATTTCAGCTCCACAAAAAATGCTATTTATAGCATTTTCTATATATTTTTTAATTATCTCCCAACATACCTGAAAGAAGCAATTATTCCATCCGTCAGGGCCTGCCACACTATCCTTGTCCATAGTGAAAATAGCTGCTTTAATTTCTTCTTCTGCTGGAAATTTGGTTAACATGATATTATCTTCAGCAGTGATATTATTTTCTATGTTATGTATAAGTGTGTTTCCTATTAGCTCACTATTTCCATTTAATTGTTTTTCAAAAAAATTTTCAAAATAATTCTAAATACCTGTATCCTTGTCCATCCACTTTCCCTCATTATCTTTTATGGCTCTAATTCTATGCTTATGAAGTTTAAGTTTAGCTACTTTTTGAAAAAATTTTGTATTCTTATCTCCTTCTCTAAGCCATTTAATTTTAGATTTTTGTTTCCAGAAAACTTCTTCCATTAATAAATGTAATTTTAATTTCACTTGTGCTTTGCTCAAGGCTTTTCTATTGTTTATATTTTGATCTAATTCAAATTCAAATTCTCTTTTTGAAACTAAATCTTTTGCATCTTTTATATTCTTATTTATATTTCCAAAAGTTTCATTATTCCATTTATTTAAATCTGCTTTTAATCTATATAGCTTATTATTCAGGATTTGAATCGGGTTTCCTACAAATTCTTTGTTCCAGGATTCCTTTACCCTATTCAAGAAGTTATGATGTAAACACTAGGAATTCTGAAAGCTAAAGAATCTTCCTGTGGGAACTATATTTTTAATGGTAATTAAAAGTGGGTTGTGATCAGAGCAAGTTCTATTTAAATGTTTCACTTATGTGGACCCAACTTGCTCTATCCATTTAAAATTAAGTAAAACTCTATCTAATCTCGCCCATATTATACCTTTATTTTTCCAGTTGTTGCACCAAGTAAAAGGTGAGCCTAAGAATTTTAGCCTCCATTAGGTTGGTTTTATTTATAATATCATTAAAGTGAGGCATAGATATCTTATTTGGGGATCTTCCACACTTCTTTTCTTTAAAATTTCTCACTGTGTTGAAATCACCTCCTATAATCCATGGCTTCTTCTCTTTAAATATTTGTTGCATTTCCTCCCATAATTCTTTTCTCTTTTCTTTTTTATTTTTTGCATAAACTATCATAATTATTTCTTTGAAATCCTGACTAAAACTTAAATTGATTAATTGATCAGTTTCTTTTAGAATTTTTATGTTTAATTGATTTTTCCATAAAATCCAGATTTTACCATTATTATTAGCAAGCCCCTTTTCAAAACCTAATAATTCTTTATAATTCTCTAGCTGAATTGTATCTACCATAGGCTCAACTAATACTATGAGATTGATATTATACATATATACCAATTTTTTATTCTATTTCGTGAGGGGAGATTTGCGACTCCCCTTATATTCCAAAATATGTAATTAAACATTATTAATGTTTTTTGCTTGTGCTCTAGTAGTGCATTTAGTTTCATATGTTCTATTTATGTATTTTTTTCATATTCCTTGGTTTTTTAAAGGAGCTTAAAACTCCTCCTCTCTCTGCTTTCTAATCCCTACCCATTTGAATTGCCATAATTTTTAATTCTTCAATTGCCCACTCCTTACTCCCCATTTTCTGTTTTAGTTTTTCTATGCCTATATCATCTTTATATGTTTGAGCTTTCTGCTCATTCTCTTCCCCATCCATGTAGAGAGAAGTCAAGCTTCTTATCTCAGGTTCTTCATCCGAGTAATCTTCTATAGGGACTGCCCAACCATTATTTTTATGTGTTTTATTTCTCATGTAAATTCTAGTTATTTTATTTAAATCTGAAATTTCTTTAAGCATTTCTCTTCTTTTTGTTTCCTCTATAGCAAGTGCTGCCTTATCTTCTTCAGTCTCCTCCTTCTTATATTCAATTAATTTTAATTTATCAACTTCATCATTCTGTTCTTCTAAGTGAGCAGTTTGTGTAAATTGAGGTTTTTTTTGATATGTAACTATCTCTCCCCTCCTCCCTGCTGCCATCATTCTATCATCTCTCCTCTGTTTATCTTCAGCCCTTCTTTTCCTCACCAAACAATCATCTAAACGGTGTCCCAGTTTCCTGCAACATGCACAGAAGGATGGAAGGTTTTCTGGAATAACTTGCTGCCAGAAACCTCTTCCATTCGTGTCTCCAATCCAGATTCTAGAAGGAATGGGTTTCTGTAAATCCACCTCCACACATATTCGTGCTACACTTGGCCTGGATAGTGTAGCAGTGGCACCATCGAGTAAAAGAGGAGAGCCCATAGTGCATGCAATGTGATATAATGCATATTTATCAAAGAAGTGTATCGGGAGCATGGGAAACAAGAACCATACAGGAGTAGCAGAAGATTCTTCCTTTGTAGAAAAGTTAGGTGTCTATTTGAATGTTCTCATGGGATAACCCATGATATACCAGATGCCTTTAAGCCATAATTGATGAAAATCTTGCTTCGAATATAGTTGTAACAGAACATGCTTGTCGTCGATGAGTCCAATTTTAATCAACATTTTAAGCTTCAAAGAATCAAAAAAAGCGCGAACATCATCAATACGCGGTCACCCATGTGATAATTTGCCCACGAGAGTGAGTTTATGTGGTTCAGTGAGCTTCTGTAAATCTTCGGCCGAAAAAAATATCGAGGGTTCCTCGATATTTTTTGCGTGAATCTCCTAGGAAGAAGACACTGTATGCGCGGTCTTCTTAAAAAAATCCGAAAAAGATTTCTTATTTGTTAAGTAATCCATTTCCATCGAATTTAGCTTAAAATTTGCTTCTTCTCCTTCAAAAATCACAGTTTCTCTCTCTAGAAATCAACTTTTCTCTCTCTATAAGTTGAGAGCGTTTTTCAAAGAAAAAACACGCATTTTTTCTTATTATTTCTTCTTCTTCTTCTTCTTCTTTTTCTTTTTTTTTAAAGGTGTTTATTTATTAATTACCATCTCTTTTGGCTGAGGAATACCATTTTTACAAACTAGAAACTACCATTTATCCCTCTCTCACCCTTTTCCAATTCCTAGCTAACTTGAAAGTAGAAAATAAATTATAATCTATAAATTCTTTATATAAGGGCACCTATTGTGCCAGTGTCCATATGTTACAATCTTGAAGCTACTTTTATGTAATAGCGCATCTCCATACGGACATGTATCTTGCATTTGCCCCTCATTGCCTCTTTGATGCTCCTTTTGTTCTCTAACTCCTAGTTTTAGGAAGTTAGATGTCCCCTGTCTGCTCCTCCTTGTTTAGCTTTATATTCTTCTCTAATATCTGTAGCCAAAGATACATTCCAACATAGAATATTCCTCTTATGTACCTGTAATTTGCTGCTGATTTCCAATATCTAATTGCTCCTCTTTATCTGTTTCAGCCTTTTATAATTTAAATCCTCTTGAGCACATTGAGTTGATGGATTGATCTTTATGGATCTTTGAACTAAGTTGAGCTTTTTCTGGAATTTCCAGCTTAGAATGTAGCAGACCCTATTCTATACACCCACCTCCTAATACTCTAATGACCATATAAAATAACACATGACCTGGATATAGACTCCATTCTCCAATAACATATATTGCATAAACTAAAACATAAAGGAGAAGAAAACCACAGTCCTATGCATGTACGCAAACAACAAATATTGCCACCCGTAGCCTCCATTCTGAAATTTCTGCACTTGTAAGTGAAGCCCTGTGCTGCTAAGAAAACAAAACATATACATCCCATGTTTCTTGTCCTAGTTTAAAACCTATCTTCTTGCTTCTATTTAGATTACTAAATCTGATTTCTATTTCAAAATGTAATTCAATTTCTACCCTTTCTAACTCTTACGTATGGAAATGCTATCTTATCTAAACTCACTAAGCCTTTTAATTTCTCCGGCATAGTGTCTATATCATATTCTATCTCTCCTTTTTCCGAGCCTATCCTAGCAAGATTATCTGCCAGTGTGTTTGCCTCCCTATATATATGCAGAAGTGATGCATTCAGTTCTTTTATAAGTTCCAATATTATTTCTTTTTCCTCTTCGTATTTCCAAAGAGAAAATTTTCTTGCTACTAAATTAACTAATAGCATTGAGTCTACCTGTATTTGAATATTTTTATATTCTAATTTTTTGCATACATTTAAGCATGTTTTTAATGCCCTAATTTCAGACTGTAGAGCCGATTCTGCTACACTACTCGAGGTGAATGCTTTTATAACTATTCCATTCGAATCTCTTATTATTCCACCTCCCCACGCTATTCCTGTGTCCCTATTAAAACTCCCATCTGTATTTAATGAGAGTTTTCCTTCAGGAGGCCTGTTCCAGCTAATACTTTTCGCCCAATATTGTTTGATTATTTTTATATTGAGATCCCACCCTCTTTCCTCTTTCTTGTCTGTGGCTAAATTATCTAATATAATAGGCTTAATATTTGTTATGTTACTTGCTTCATGTCTTATTTCTTATACTATATCATTTGAATCCATTTTCTTTCCTTCGAATCTACTCCTATTTCGAGCTTTCCAAATACACCATATTATTACATGTGGTAAATTCTTATTTAGCCAATTTCTAGTAGGGTTACTAGAGGTTTTATTTTCCCATTTTTAATTCTTTCTATTAAACCATCCTCTCTACTACTGATTTGTTTAGCTTCTTCAAGTTTATTCCATATTTCTATTGCAATTTTACCTCCCGAGAATAGATGATCCATTGTTTCTTCTTCTGCAAAGCAGCATTCACATCTGGATACCAATTTGATGCCCTTTTTCTTCACATTGATATCCACAGGCAATGCATTAGCTATTACTTTCCATGCCAGCGAACACATTTTCTGTGGGATGCCTGCCTTCCAAATCCATTTAGATATAGGGTGAACTGATTTCTTTTCTCTAATCAATTGCTTAGCTGATTTTAATGTAAAATTACCTTGAGGTGTGAGGGTCCATTTCCAACCACTCTTTTTTAATGTTGAGTGTGATTCTACTATTCCCTTTTGTTTTTCTAGAGCTGTCCAATTATTCGAAACCTGCTTAAGCCGTTGTTTTCTTTGTTCTAAATATTCTGTTCTCATATATTTTGCCCAAAGACCATCATTTTCAATCAACCTCCACCATCCTTTACAGTCCCAGGCTGTGGCCATATCCTGTAAAGTGATTATACCTAGACTTGCTTCTGCTTTCAGATAACAAATGTCTCTCCAATTTTTCCAATGAATTTTTCACTTCCCATCTTTTTTCCCCCATAAAAAATTTGCCATTTGTGTTTCTAATTTATTTATGAATTTTTTTGGAGGGTGTATCACGGATAAAATGTGTACCAGCGTACTTTGTAACACATGCGAGATTAATGTGATCCGACCTCCGAAACCTAGTAAATCTTCTTTCCAGCCTACTATTTTCTTCCTCATTTTATCTTGAAGCGGTGTTAAATATTCCTCTCTAAATCTTCCTTCATAGATTGGGCAGCCTAAGTAAGTTAAAGCTCCCTTATTCTGTGAAAAACTAGTTATGTTTTTAATTTTATTTATTACTTTATTTGTTGCCTTTTTTACCAGCATGAACTGGCATTTCTTTTTATTTACCACCTGTCCTGTTTCTATTTCAAATAATTGCAATAACTCCATTAAATTCCTAATAGAGCTTTTACTTGCATTTGTAAAAATTATTAGATTGTCAGCATAAGCCAGATAGCCTATTCGTGGAGTATTGTTTGGTTGTCTAAAAGGTAATATTTTCCCTTCAGACATTCTTTTACTTAAATTCAGAATAAGCAGTTCTAAATATATATCAAATAGTAAGGGGGATAGTGGGTCTCCCTGTCTTAGGCTTCTTTTTGGTTTAAATTCCTCCCCTATATTTCCATTTATAATGATTCTAACCCAAACACTTGAAATACATCTATATATTAAATCAATGCATAATTCAGAAAAGCCATACTTTCTCAAAACGAAACAGAGAGTGTCCCATTCCACCATATCGAATGCTTTAGATAAATCCAACTTGATTACTAGTTTATTACCTCTTGTTTTATTTGCAATACCTTTCATCATTTCTGATGCTAACCTTATATTTTCAATAATTAGTCTATTTTTAATAAATCCTGTTTGCTCTTGCGATATTATTAATGGCAAGATATTACTTAATCTGTTTTGAATTATTTTAGCCAAGATCTTATAAATTGCATTACATAAGCTTATTGGTCTGAAATCTTCACATATCTGTGGGGCTTCTTTTTTAGGAATTAGTACTATGAACGGGTTTGCCCAAACTTTAGGAATATCTGCTCCAGCAAAGAAACTAGCAATTAAAAACCCTTGCTCTCGACGAAAACTCGGCGAAAACTCGGCGAAAAATTAGCGAAAACTCTCCTGCGGTTTTCTCTAGATTTTCTCTCTCGCAATTTATTTTAAATAAACTGTTATGTGAATTGCTTCGTGAATTGCTGTTTGATTTAAGTTCTCTCGCGTTTTCTCTAACGTTTTTATCTTGCGAATATCTTGAATAATCTGTTAATGTGGATTGTTGAGTGAACTATCGTGTAAATTGCTTCGTAAATTGTTGTTGGATGTTATATTTGCAAAGTGTTATTATGTGTAACTACTAGTTTTATGTAACGAAGTGCTCCTTGGTTCATTCGTGATTTTACGAATATAAATAAAAAGGAAAACTGTTATGGGCATGAAGCTATATGGGCGAACAGGAATAACAACATCTATAAGAAATATTAAGCTAAATTAGAAGCCGGAAGCCTTGGTTCTCTTGCGAAAATCCTTTCGTGATTTTCCTGTTTTCTTTCTTGCGATAATCTGGAGTAATCTGTTATGCGAACAGTTGAGTGATTTATTGAGCAAATTGCTTCGTGAATATTGTTAGATAGTGTATAGTTTATGTGTAACTGCTAGATTGTGCAACTAAGAAGGAAGAACACTCCACTTCTGTTCAAACCAAGCCCAACTCAAGGTGAGTATGGAAAAATCTGACTTATTATTAAATAATAAGTCTTTTGCCTCGATGGTAAAGGGAACCGTGCCGATTTCAAGAATTCAAGGGAACAAAAACGGGTTCCCGGCCATCATCTTCTCTGCTGAGGAAACTCGAAGGCTCTTAGAACCTTTCGATTATACACTCGTTGGTAAGTTCTCTCACGGTAGGCCTCGTGCGATTGGAGTTCAGAAATTAATCGACAATTTGAAGCTCAAGGGGAAGGTGAAATTTGCTGATTTTGATGCCAAGCATGTCGTGCTCCAATGCTCGCTACTGGAAGATCAATATCGTCTATGGCAGCGCGGATTATGGCAAGTTGATGGCTTCCCCATGCGTATACTGAAGTGGACAAAGGAGTTCACTCCTCTTGAAGAGCCGCCTATAACCCCTGTATGGTTTACATTACCTTTTCTGCCACTTCATCTTTTCTCTGAAACATCTCTCTATGTAATTTCATCATGTTAGGGTAAGCCCATGTTACGAGATGAAGCCACGAGAACCATGTCAAGGCCGAATAAAGCACATGTATGTGTCGAGCTAAATCTCTTAACTAAACCGCCTGACAAAGTATGGATAGGTAGTGGTGAAGGGGAACAGGCCGAGGGGTTTTGGCAATCTGTCATCCCCGAAAGTCTTCCTCCATACTGTACAAAGTGTAAGAGGCTCGGGCATGAAAATTTATCGTGCAAGGTGGGGAAGGAAGAGAATAATAACGGGCAGCAGCATGAGGGAGGGGGTAGGAAGGGGATGCAATGGGTAAGGAAAGAGGAGGCATCATTTCTCAAACAAAATGTCCAGCCGAAGGGAGATCTGAACAATGGTATAATTTCAAGCATCCCACCAGATTATCCAAATATTACCCAAGAAGAAGGAACCTTGAAAGAGCCTAACTTGGGGATAGAGAATGAGGTTAGCTTAAAAAAAGGATGGGAGGAGGTAAAACACAAGAGAAAATATAAAAAAACATCTAAAACAAGAATTGTATTGAAAGAAAGACTTGATGATGATGCGTGGATAGACGAGGATCTTCTGGATTTTCCTGAAGAAGATTCGGTAATTTTCAGTTGTCCTTCAATTCATAATGAAGAATCTCAAGAAGAGCCTGAGGCGAAAGCAAAGGATGATATATATATTTATAATGAAGATTGGGGGAATCTTTCAAGAACCCAATCCATGGAGGCCCTAAAGCAAATGGCCATGGTGCTTGGAAAACAGGTAAAATATAAGGAGATTAGGTATGAAATTCCTCACACTCCTAAAACAGTAAGAAACACAAAAAAATATGCTAACAGCTCTTATGAATCTAAGCGCACAACTCGAGCCCAAGCTAAATTAGTTTTTAATGGATAGATGCCTATATTAGAATGTTAGGGGGGTAGCTAATAGTCCCACGATAAATAGATTAAGACTTTTGATTAAAGAACATAAAATATCACTACTGATTATTGCAGAACCAATGGTTCTGCAAGATCAACTAAATAAATATAGAGAAATTTTAGGATTTAATAAGGCGCATGCTAATCAAAATAGTAAACTTTGGATTTTATGGCACAGTAATTTGAAAATTGAAATAATAAAAGATACTAAACAAATAGTACATTTCAAATTAGATAAGAGCACAAACCAAATAATCTCAGTAGTTTATGCAAAAAATGACAAACAATCTAGGTTGGCTTTATGGGAAGAAATGAAAGATATAGCAAGTAGAAATATTCCTTGGATTATAGGAGGCGACTTTAACATAATTAGAAGCCCTCAAGAAAAGAAGGGTGGAAAACTACCGGATAAGGTAGCCATGAAACAATTTAATGACACAATAGCCATTACTAATCTAATGGAAATTGATTTCACTGGTTCGAGATATACCTGGTGCAACAATTGGAAAAAAAGAGGAGTTATCTAGGCTCGACTGGATAGGATAATGTGTAACACAAAGTGGGTTACCTCACAAAGGATTACGGGGCTTAGACACCTAAATAGAACTTGCTCCGACCATAGCCCCATGCTTATCACGATTCAAAGTAACCAGGGTAATACATCTAATTTTAAATTTCAAAATATGTGGGTAAAGCATGCGAGCTTTGTAGGACTTGTCAGAGAGTCTTGGAAAAAACCAGCAGAGGGAAAACCGATGCAAGTTCGATCAATTAAACTTCTGAGGCTAAAAGCTTGTTTAAAAACATGGAATAAAGAGGTTTTTGGAAAATTAAACCAGGAGCTAAAAAATTAGAAGAAAAAGTAGCCAAGCTGGAGGAAGATTTTGACTCCACGAATAACAATGAAACTCGAATAGAATTAAGTAAGGCTAAAGGAGAACTGAGATTGAAATTGCACATGGAAGAAATTTATTGGAAACAACGAGCAAAAATAAAATGGTTAAAAGATGGTGATCGCAATACTAAATTTTTTTATAATATGTTTAAAATAAAATCTCAAAAAAATAAAATTAAAGGACTAATAAATAAAGAAGGAAAATGGGAAGAAGATGAAAAGGAAATAGGTGCTCTCTTTAAAAATTTCTTTGAAAATCAACTATGTAGTCAGTCATGTAGGACAGATAATTCTCTAATGCAAGAGATTAGGGCGACCATTACGGAAGATCAAAATCAATTAATGGAATTGATCCCAGAAGAACCAGAAGTCAAGGAAGCTGTCTTTAGTCTGGATAAAGATAGTGCTGCAGGACCAGATAGTTGGAATAATTATTTTTATCAGGTAAACTGGAATATGATTAAAACTGAGCTAGTCCCTGCAATTGTAAGTTTTTTTGTAGGTGCGGAAATCCCAAAATCATGGACAAAATCTTATATAGTACTAATTCCAAAAAAAGAATCACCACAGAAATGTGAGGATTATAGACCAATAAGTTTATGTAATGCTATGTATAAAATATTGGCCAAAATATTACAAAATAGGCTAAGTTAAATTTTATCTACAATAATATCTCAGGAACAAACGGGCTTTGTTAAAAATAGATTAATGATTGAAAATATAAACTTGCATCAGAAATGATGAAAGAAATAGGAGGCAAATCTAGAGGAAAAAACTTAGTGGTCAAACTAGATCTATCGAAAGCCTTCGATAGAGTGGAATAAGATACCCTTAGCTTTGTGTTAAGAAGATTCGGCTTCTCTGAGCTGACCATAGATTTAATTTATAGATGTATATCAAGCACTTGGGTAAGAGTCCTAGTAAATGGTAAGTTAAGTGAGGAATTTAAACCAAATAAAAGCTTAAGGCAAGGGGATCCGTTATCCCCCCTTCTTTTTGATATCTATATAGAACTACTAATACGAAACTTGAATAAGAAAATATACGAAGGTAAAATAATGTCATTCAGACAACCAAGGAATACACCCAGAATTGGTTGTTTAGCCTACGCAGATGACTTTATAATATTTACTAATGCTAGCATAAAGTCTTTAATGAATCTTATGGAACTTCTTCAAATATTTGAAAAAGAGACAGACCAAATGATTAATAAAAGTAAATGTCAATTTATGCTTGCAAAAAATGCAAAACTAAAATTAGTAGATAAAATAAAAAATATTACAGGTTTTGCGGAAATTAAAGGGGCATTAATGAATCTAGGTTATCCGATATATGAGGGGAGGTTGAAGGAAGAATATCTAACTTACCTTCAAGACAAACTAAGAAAGAAAATAGCAGGATGGAAAGAAGAGCTCCTGGGATTTGGGGGGAGGATTACACTGCTTTCACATGTATTACAAAGCATACTCACACACATATTATCAGTGATACATCCCCCTAAAAAATTTATAAAAAAACTCGAATCAGAAATGGCTAACTTCTTATGGGGTAAAAAACAAGGCAGAAATAAACTACACTAGAAGGACTGGAAAAGTATTTGTTATCCGAAAGAGGAAGCAGGATTAGGTCTAATGAGCCTCCAGGACTCGGCAGCTGCCTGGGACTGGAAAAGCTGGTGGAGACTTAAAGAAAGCGATAATCTATGGGCTAAATATATGTGGGTAAAATATTTAGATAATAAAAAAAAGACTTCTAAGAAAGCTTCGAACAGTTGGAAGTCAATGGAAAAACAAAAAAGAGATAGTAGACTCACACTCTATATTAAAGAAGAGTGGCTGGAAATGGACGTTAACACCGCAAGGAAACTTTTCCCTCAAGTCGGCAAAAGATTTGGTCAGAAAGAAAAAACCGGCTCAAACTCTATTTAAATGGGTATGGCAAGAAAATATCCCGCAAAAAATGCGCTCCTTCACATGGAAGGCATTAATGAACGCTATACCAGTAGATAGAAATGTACAAAAGAAAGGGATAAACATGGCTTCAAGATGCGAATGCTGTTCACAAGCGGTTGAAACAACTGATCATTTGCTTTCTAATGGACCCATTGCAGCAGAAATATGGAGAGAGATGGAGGGGGAAAAAAGAATATGTAAAATAGACGATGGATTAATAGATAAAGTTAAAAAATGGGAAAAAGTAAATATAAAAAGCCCCGCCAGGAAATGGCTTAATCAGAAACTACCACATCTAATTATTTGGTGCATTTGGAAATCTAGAAATAAAAGTAAATTTAAAAATATAAGGATGAATTTAACAGAAATTATAAATGATATTAGAAAGGAGATATGTAATATATCAATAATAAAATCGATAGTAATACAGGAATTGAAACAAGAAAAGAAGCTTGAGAAAGAATGGGATCTCACATACAAAGTGTTAAAACAGCAATGGGCTAAATGTATACAGTGGAATGCTCCGCCGGTTGGCAAACTCTCACTTAATACGGATGGGAGCTTTAGTAGGGACACTAGAATAGCAGAAGGAGGTGGGGTAATAAGAGATCATACAGGGACAGTACAGAGAGCATTTACCAGATCTAGTAGGGCATCCTCGGCTTTAGAATCAAAAATTAGAGCATTAAAATCAGGATTAGAGATATGTAAGCAGCTAAACTTTAAAAACATTGAAGTTCAGGTAGACTCAAAATTACTAGTTGATACAATAATCAATAAGAAAATATTATGGAGGTATGAAGAGGATCTAGAAGTTATTCTTAGTCTTTTGGACGAACTAAAGGCCTCAATAATACATATATATAGAGAAGCTAATAATCTAGCGGACAGTCTATCTAAAATAGGCACCACCAGAGGAGATAAAGATTACAATGAGAAATCCATGCCAAATAAACTAAAGGGAATAGTAAGTTTAGATAAAATGGGTTTTCCTTATATTAGAACAAATAAACAAACCACGAAGATATGACATAGTCTCATTTGTTTGCTGGATTGTGCAGGATTTCATCATTGCAGAGAATTTCTGTCTCACAATTAAATGGAATGGAAAAATGGAGATTGAGCCAAAATGGATATAAATATAGGAGATTCCATTGTAGGTTGTCAAAATGTTTCCATACTTAAAATATGATGGATACTTGCAGAATGTTGATTTTCTGCATACTTAAAATATCACAATTTTGGCAGAATGGTGGATAGCTAAACGGTGGATAGCTAAACGGACAATATGTATTCTGTCTTTTCCTTGCAGAATGTTAAAGGGGAGAATTTGCTAATTCTGTGGAGCTTGCCTTATGTTGTATAAGTTTAATCAAGAATAAGGGTAGTAGGGTGTTAAATTCTGGTAGGCAAGGTCTTTGTTTTTTTTGTTTTCTTTTTGGTTTTATTATAGGTTCGACAGTGAATACACGAGGAAGGTAGACGGCTAGAATCATGGGAAGATTAGAGCCAAACGCACGGGGAAAAGGAGGGATAGAGGTCTGTCCACAAGGGCAGCACTAAGCTGCTGCTAAAGAGTCTCCAGTGAGGATGATGCTGCTGTCTAAAACTTGTGAAAGAGCCTCCAGGGATGCTGATAGAACTGCTTCCATAAATATGCAGTGACAATATCAAATCTGTTGCTGTTTGTTTTGTTTTTTTTGTTTTCTCTTTGGTTTTGTTATAGGTTCGACAGTGAATACACGAGGAAGGTAGAAGGCTGGAATCATGGGAAGATTAGAGCCAGACGCACGGGGAAAAGGAGGGATAGAGGTCTGTCCACAAGGGCAGCACTAAGCTGCTGCTAAAGAGTCTCCAGTGAGGATGCTGCAGCTGTCTAAAACTTGTGAAAGAGCCTCCAGGGATGCTGATAAATCTGCTTCCATAAATATGCAGTGACAATTTCAAATAAAGAGCCTCTACTGAGTACATATCATGGAAAATCTGTTGCTATCTGTTGCTGCCAAAGCACATGTAGAGAGCTCCCTGTTGCTGCCATGAGATCTCCTACTGTTGAGACGAATATGCCCGCTGGTGTGGAAAGACTTCCTGCTGTTCACAATTATATAATAAGGAAGAATCATACAGAGAGCGGTTACTGCTTCAACTAATCCTAAGAAAATGATAACTTCTCTGAATTATTGACTAGGGTATTGCTTTGTAAATAGTATGTCTTTTAAATTTTCTGAAGCTGTAAAGGTTTTCCTCCGCCTACAAGTGAGGGATATGTTTTCTTTAATAAATGATAAAAGCTTTCTTTAAAAAAAAAAGAAACTAGCAATTGTTGTGACTAGATCATTCTTAATAATGGGCCAATTGAGTTGGAAAAAATAATTATTCCAGCTATCTGGTCCCGCTGCACTATCTTTATCAAGATTAAAGACTGCTATTTTTATCTCTTCTTCTTCTGGAATCTTCTCCATTGCTTGTTTCTATTCTTTTGTAATGGAAGTCCCCACCTCTTGCATTAAAAGGCTTCCTTCATGAGGCCTTAGATCACACAAGTGAGATTTAAAGAATTCCTCAAAAAGGGCTCCAAGTTGCTTATCTTCTTCTATCCATGTTCCTTCTTTATTTTTTAGGCCTTTAATTTTATTTTTCTATGTTTTTATTTTACACATATTATGAAAAATTTTAGTGTTTCTATCACCATCCTTTAACCACTTAATTTTTGCTCATTGTTTCCAGTATATCTCCTCCATATGTAATTTTAAACTCAATTCGGCTTTAGCCTTATTTAATACTTGTCTAATTGCTTCTTCATTTTTATTTGTCGTATTCTTTTTCTAGCTTTTCCACTTGTTCTTCTGCTTGTTTTATTTTCTGATTTATATTTCCAAAAACTTCATTATTCCAAGTTTTAAAATGTTTTTTTAATCTATGTAACTTAGTCATTAGGACCTACATCGGTTTCCTTTTTGCTGGTTCTGACCATGACTCTCTTACTAGTTTTTCAAATTCTATATGTTTTCCCCACATATTTTGAAATTTAAAAGTACTTGTACCTTTTTATTATTATGAATTGTTATGAGGAGTGGAGAGTGGTCTGAACAGGTTCTGTTTAAGTGTCTAAGCCCTGTAGTCCCATGTGAGGCTACCCACTTAGCATTACACATTACCCTATCCAGCTTGGCCCAAATTTCTCCTCTTTTTCTCTAGTTATTACACCAAGTGTAATTAGAACCTATGAAGACTATTTCCATCAAATTGGAATTAGAGATTGCATCATTAAATTGAGACATTGCTATTGTGTTCGGGGTTTTTCCTCCCTTCTTTTCCAAGGCACTTCTTATTGCATTAAAATCTCCTCCTATTATCCAGGGAGAGTTTTTCACCGCTATTTCCTGCATTTCCTCCCATAAAACTAATCTAGATTTTTTATCATTTTTGGCATAAACTACCAATATTATGTCTTCTGATTTATTATTCATTTTAAAATGCACTATCTGTTCTATGTCTTTTAATATTTTAATATCTAAATAATTATGTCACATTATCCAGAGTTTACTGTTTAGGTTAGCAAATGAATTATTAAACCCTAGTATTTTACTATATTTAACTATTTGTTCTTGCTGAGTCATAGGCTCTGCAATAACAACCAATGAAATTTTATGTGCTTTAATCAATCTTTTTAATCTATTTATCAAATGGTTATTCGCCACCCCTCTAATGTTCCAATATATGTAACTATCCATTAAAAACTAATTTAGACTGTGATCTTGTTGTGCATTTTGACTCGTATGTTTTATCTAAATATTTTCGCATATTCCTAGCACTCTTGGGTGCCATTGATTGAAATATTTCATTATATTTCTCTTGCTTACTTAGTTGCATGGCCATTCTTTTTATGGCTTCCATGGATTGCTCCCTAGTAAATTTTTTACCATTCTCCTCATACATTGCTAAATCATCTTTTACTTCCTCTAAACTACTTTCTTCCTTAGTTTCTAATATTCCAAACGGGGGACAACTAAATACCTCTGATTCTTCTTCTGAGAAGTCAAGGAGGTCTTCATCTATCCAACTATAATCTTTTATTTTTTCCTTTAACACACTTCTAATTTTATTTTTTCTACCTCTTCTCCTACTAGTTTTCACCTCCTCCCATCCCTCTTCTTTATTTCCCTCATTTCCTATCTCTAAGCTTGCTTCTATAATACTTTTACCTTCTTCCATATCTAAAAAATAACTACCCTTCTCCCTCCTACTCTCCTCTTGTTCCTCCTCTAAAACTTGTAATTCTCCATGTTTCGGGCCCCCTTCCTCTCTCCTTATCCATTTCTCCACCCTTCTTCTTCTACCTTCCTGCCATTGCATCTCTCATATACGTTATGTTCATACTTTGCACCCATCCATTTCGTGCCCAAGTCTTTTACAGGTTAAGCAATAAGAGGGCAAGTTTTCGGGTATGGCAGTTTGCCAAAACCCCTCATTCTACCCATTTTCGCCCTCACCTATCCATATTCTGCTTGGAGGTTGTGTGAGGAGATTGAGCTCCACACAAATGAGAGCCTTACTCGGCCTTGTCATTGACACAGTGGCCTCATCTCGGATCAGTGGCTTTCCCAAACAAGATGAGATAGCATGGAGAGAATGAGCATTAAACAAATATATGGGGAGGTTCGGCAAAGAGAACCATACTGGAGCAAGGGGCGCCTCTACCGATGGACTGAAATCCTTCGTCCATTTTAGCACTCGCATAGGATACCCATTGACTTGCCAAACTCCTCTATGCCATAAACGATAGTAGTCTTCGGTCGAGAAGCACTGCAAGAAAACATGTTTTGCATTGTAATCTGCCAACTTAACCTTACCCGTGAGCTTTAGAGAAGAAATAAATTGAATAATGTCACTCGGGCGAGGCCTGCCGTGGGAAAACTTCCCGACGAGCATGAGTTCATAAGGCGCCGGTAATTTCTTCATCTCCTTGGCTGAAAAAATAATAACGGGACTCCCATTTTTTTCTCTGAATGCACGTGAAGGAGGGGCGGGCTCCTTTGTTATCAAGGCAAAAGACTTATTTTAAAAAAATAAGTCATTTTGCTCCATTTTCAACTTGAGATGAGCTTGATTTGAGCAAAAATGAGGATTTTCTCTCACTAGAAAGTGGGGTTTTCTCTATCTAGAAGTTGAGAGTATTTTTTGAAAAAAGCGCAAATGTTTTTTTTCTTCATTCTTCTTTTTCTTCTTCTTTTTTTTATAAAGTTTGTTTTTTATTATTTATAACCCTCTCTTTTGGCGGAGGAATACTATTTTTACAAGCTACTTCTACCCTTTACCCTCTTACATCCATGCCCCGTTTCTAGTGACTATCGTTAATATTCTTCCTAGCATTTACTAAGATTACAATGAGAAGCCCTAAAGAGTGCTCATTTGTTCTACTTATGAGATCTTCTGTCTCTATTCCTAATGCACCCTGATGTATTTTCTTCTTTTCCTGGTGTCCATCTACTCTATGCTTTATTTTCCATATTCCCTGCAATAGGGCAATAACAAAAATATATCCATTTTCAAATTACCTTTGTTCCGCAATACCCCAATTTTATCAGCCCTTTATTCTGCCTGCTCTCTATCCTTGCCCTTTCCCTTCTATATTTGCTGAGATCTTTAGGCTCCCATCTTGAGTACCATATCAAGTCCCTTTGCCGCATCTTGAGCCTTATCAATCTTCTATACTAGACACTTACTTAGCCTAGTTCTTTTTATTTGACATAACACATGCATTCTAAAATTACATGCATCTTACACCTCTAAATAACACAAGTTTAAACCAGAAATATATATAACACATGTCTCTATAAAGCTGATACATATTCATGTAATCTTCAGGATATTTTTAATTCAAGAAGACATGAATTGATGGTCCGATTAGTGCTTTCCTGCAAGTAAACTAGAAAAAAGCAACAAACACAAACCACAAAATTCCAGCCCTTATCTTTTTTGCCTTCTATATTTCTTTGAGACGAGCTTTGCAAGGACAAAATTCCCCTACAGAGTTAGTTAGTTTTAATTATTTATCCTACCTTCATAGGCTGTTTTGTTTATTCTTATGTAAGGAAATGTCATTTTGTCTAAGCATGCTATGCCGTTTAATTTATGCGGCATGGACTAATCATCATATTCTATCTCTCCTCTGGTCGAACCTATTCTGGATAGACTATCCGCTAGATTATTAGCCTCCCTATATATGTGTGTAATTGAAGCCTTCAGCTCATCTAAGAGGCTGAAAATTACTTATAAATCCTCTTCATACCTCCATAAAATTTTCTTTTTAATTACTATTTCAACTACCAACTTTGAGTCTACCTGAACTTGTATATTTTTAAAATTTAGCTTCTTACATATCTCTAATCCCGATTTCAAGGCTTTAATTTCTAATTCCATGGTCGTGGAGGCTCTACTGGCACGGGTGAAAGCTTACTTTACTGTCCCTTTATAATCTCTTATTACCCCTCCTCCTGCTATTCCAGTATCCCTGTTAAAGCTACCATTCATATTAAGTGAATATTTGCCGACCGGTGGACTATTCTAGTATATGCTTTTAGCCAATTGCTGATTTACTACTTTAAACGTGAGGTCCCATGTTTTCTCGAGCTTCTTATCTTTGTTCTTATTCTCTATTTTAATAGGTTTTATACTAGATATATTGCATATCTCATTTCTAATATCTTTTATTATTTCTGTTAAATTCATCCTTATGTTTTCAAATTTACTTTTATTTCAGGATTTCCATATGCACCAGATAATTACGTGCGGTAATTTTTGATTAAGCCATTTTCTAGTGGGGCTTTTCGTAGTTTCACTTTCCCATTTTTTAATTTTGTCTATTAACCCATCATCTTTATTACTTATTTGTTTTTCTCCCTCCATCTCTTTCCATATTTCTGCTGCAATTATCCTGTTGGAAAATAAGTGATCCGTTGTTTTAACTGCTTGTAAGCAGCATTCACATCTTGAAGTCATTTTTATCCCTTTTTTTTGAACGTTCGTATCTACCGGTATGGCATTCACTAGTACCTTCCATGTGAATGAGCACATTTTCTGCGGGACATTTTCATGTCATACCCATTTGAATAAAGTTTGAGCATGTTTTTTCTTTCTGACCAGATCTTTTACCAACTTTAGAGAGAAATTTCTTTGTGGTGTTTAAGTCCATTTCCAGCCACTCTACTTTAGTGTGGAGTGTGAGTCTACTATCTCCTTTTGTTTTTCCATTGCCTTCCAAATGTTCGAAGCTTTCTTAGGGTTCATGTTCTTATAATCTAAATATTTAGCCCGCATGTATATTGCCCAAAGATTATCACTTTCTTTAAGTCTCCACCAGCCTTTGCAATCCCATGCAGAGGTCAAATTTTGTAGGTTCATTAAACCTAATCCTGCTTCTTCTTTTGGGTAACAGATGGCTTCCCAGTCATTCCAATGCAATTTATTTCTCCCTTCTTTTTTGTCCCATAAGAAGTTTGCCATTTCCGATTCAAGTTTTTTAATAAATTTCTTAGGGGGATGAATAACTGATAAAATGTGTATCAGTGTACTTTGTAAAACATGTGAGATTAGTGTTATCCTCGCCCCAAATCCCAGAAGCTCTTCTTTCCAACCTGCTATTTTCTTTCTTAGCTTATCCTGGAGAAAAATTAAATATTCTTCCTTCAACCTCCCCTCATATAACGGACATCCTAAATACATTAATGCTCCTTTAATTTCTGAAAAACCTGTAATGTTTTTAATTTTATTTACTACCTTTAATTTTGCATTTTTGGCAAGCATAAACTGACATTTGCTTTTATTTACGACTTGACCTGTTTCATTCTCAAATATTTGAAGAAGGTCCATAAGATTCCTTAATGACTTTGTGCTTGCATTTGAAAAAATTATAAGGTCATCTGCATAGGCTAAGCAGCCTATTCTGGGTGTATTCTTTGGTTGTCTAAATGGTATTATCTTGCCTTCTATCATTCTTTTATTCAGGTTTCGAATTAATAATTCTAGAAAAATATCAAAGAGAATGGGAGATAATGGGTCTCCTTGCCCTATACTTCTATTGGGCTCAAATTCCTCGCTTATCTTTCCATTTACAATCACTCTTACCCAAGTACTAGAAATACATTTGTACATTAAATCTATGGTAAGCTCAAAGAATCCAAACCTTCTCATCGCAAAACAAAGGGTATCCCATTCTTACATCATCTCGGATGTAAGTTTTATATTTTCGATCATTAATCTATTTTTAACGAATCCCGTTTGTTCGTGAGATATTATAGATGGTAAAATTGAGCTTAATCTATTTTGTAAAATTTTTGTTAAGATTTTATAAATAGCATTACATAAACTTATATGTCTAAAATCCTCACATTTCTGTGGTGATTCTTTTTTTGGAATTAATACTATATATGACTTTGCCCATGATTTTGGGATTTCCGCCCTTACAAAAAAACTAGCAATTGCGGGGACTAGATCAGTTTTAACAATGTGCCAGTTTGACTGGAAAAAATAGTTATTCCATCCATCCGGTCCTACAACACTCTCTTTATCCAGGTTAAATACTGCCGCTTTTACTTCTGGTTCTTCCAGAATCAATTCCATTATTTGATTTTGAGCTTCCATGATGGTTGCCCTAATCTCACGCATTAGAGAATTATCGGCCCTATGTGACTGACTGCATAATTGGTTTTTAAAATTTTTTTAAAAAAGAGATCTTATTTCCTTTTCTTCTTCTACCCATATTCCCTCTTCATTTTTTATTCCTTTAATTTTATTCTTTTGAGATTTAATTTTAGTCATATTATAAAAGAATTTGGTATTTCGATCACCATCTTTTAACCATTTTATTTTTGCACGCTGTTTCCAGTAAATTTCTTCCATGTGTAATTTCAATCTTAATTCTCCTTTAGCCTTACTTAAATCTAACCAAGTTTCATTATTGTTTGTGGTGTCAAACTCTTGTTCCAACTTAGTGACTACTTCTTCCGCTTTTTTTAACTCTCAGTTTAGATTTCCGAAAACCTCTTTATTCCATGTTTTTAAGATAGATTTTAATCTTAGTAGCTTTGTTGTTAAAGCTTGCATCGGCTTACCCATCGCTGGCTCTTTCCAAGACTCTTTGACGAGACTGTCAAAGCCTACGTGCTTAACCCACATATTTTGGAATTTAAAATTAGGCGTGCTTCCATGATTCCTTTGTATTGTGATAAGCAGTGGGCTATGATCAGAACAAGTTATGTTTAAGTGTCTTAGCCCCGTAGTACCTTGTGAGGTGACCCACTTTGTATTACACATAACCCTATCTAGACGTGCCCAGATGACTCCCCTTTTTCGCCAATTATTACACCAGGTATATCTTGATCCAGTGAAATCTATTTCCATTAGATTTGTAATGGATATTGTATCATTAAATTGATTCATGGCTACCTTATCTGGTGGTTTGCCACCTTTCTTCTCTTGAGGACTTCTAATTATATTAAAATCCCCTTCTATGATCCAAGGAGAGTTTCTCCTTGCTATATCTTTCATCTCCTCCCATAAAGATAACCTAGATTGTTTATCATTTTTAGCATACACTGTTGAAATTATTTGATCTGTGTTCTTATCTAATTTGAAGTGTACTATCTGTTCAGTATCTTTTAATATTTCAATTTCCAGCTTATTATGCCATAGAATCCAAAGTTTGCCTTTTAAATTAGCATACGTATTTTTAAACCCTAAAATTTCACTATATTTAATTAATTGATCTTGCAGGACCATTGGCTCGGCAATAACCACTAAAAATATTTTATGTTCTTTAATTAAAAGTCTTAATCTGTTTATCGTGGGGCTATTAGCTACCCCCATAACATTCCAATATATGCATCTATCCATTAAAACCTAATTTAGCTTGAGCTCTAGTTGTGCACTTAGATTCATAAGTCATATTGGAATATTTCTTCATGTTTCTTATAGTCTTAGGAGTGTGAGTAATTTCATGCATAATCTCATTTTATTTTACATGTTTCCCGAGTACCATAGCCATTTGTTTCAAGGCCTCCATAGATTGAGTTCTTAAGAGCTTACCCCAATCTTCCTTATAGATTGATAGGTCATCCTTGACATTCTCCTCGAGCTCCTCTTGAGATACATCACCCTTGTTAATTGAAGGGCAACTAAATATTACCGATTCATCTTCGGGAAAATCCAGAAGGTCCTCGTTTATCCAGCCACAATCCTCAAGCTTTTCTTTCAAAACTATTCTGCTTCTCGATTTTCTTCCATGCTTTCTTTTATATTTTACCTCCTCCCAACCTTCATTCAAGTTTGCCTCTTTCTCTCCTTCCGAGTTTATCTTTAGAGCATGCTCTTCTACATGATTCTTCTTTATGTATTCTAATGATAATCATGGTTTTTCTCTACTATCCAGGCCCTCCATTTCTGCAATAACAGTCGGCTGAAAGTTTTGTTCTTCACGCAAGTTGTGTAGAGAATCCTCCTCCTTCCTTAACCATTTCATGACCTTCTTTCCTCCTCCATCCTGACGATACCCATTACCCTTCTCCTCTTCCCTCACCTTGCACGAAATAGTTTCATGCCCGAGCCTTTTGTAACTTAGGCAGTAAGAAGGAAGGCTTTCGTGGATGACTGTTTGCCAAAACCCCTCGGCCTGGTCACCTTCCCCACTGCCTATCCATATCTTACTAGGCGGCTTAGACAAGAGATTATACTCAACGCATACACGAGCTTTGTTCGGCCTGGACATGGCTACTGTGGCTTCATCCCGTAGCATAGGTTTACCCAAACACGAAGATATAGCATAGAGAGAATGTTCGGAGAATAAATGTAATGGCAGATACGGTAATGTAAACCATACCGGGGCTATAGGCACCTCTTTCAGGGGAGTGAAATTCTTTGTCCACTTCAAAACACGCATGGGGAAACCATCGACCTGCCATAAACCTCGCTGCCATAGTCGATATTGGTCCCCCAGCAGAGAATATTGCAGCACGACGTGTTTAGCGTCGAATTCTGCAAACTTCACATTCCCCTTAAGCTTTAGAGTTGCGATAAATTTTTGAACTTCTATCGCTCGAGGTCTGCCATGGGAAAACTTACTGATGAGCATATATTCAAACGGTTCCATAAGCCTTTGAGTTTCTTCGGCAGAGAAGATGATCACTAGATGCCCGTTTTTATTCCCGTGGGTGCGTGAAGTCAGTGCGGTCCCTTTTAGAATCGAGGCAAATGACTTATTATTTAATAATAAGTCGGTCTGCTCCATTTTCAGCTTGAATAGAGCTTGTTTTGAGCAAAAATGTAGATTTTCTCTCTCTAGAAAGTGGGATTTTCTCTCTCTAGAAATTGAGAGCGTTTTTTGAAAAAATGAACCATTTATTCTTCTTCTCAATTCTTCTTCTCCTTCTACTTCTTCTTCTTCTTCTACTACTACTACTACTTCTTCTTCTTCTTCTTCTTCTTTTATGAAGTTTGTTTTATTATAAATTAACTCTCTCTTTTGGCGGAGGAATACCTTTTTTACAACCTACTTACTTGCTACCCAAAGCCCTTTACACCCATCTAGCTACCTATATGTCTCTATCAAAAAATCATATGTTACAATATTTGAAAGCTCAAATAATTGTTAATTTCATCTATCTATGAGCCATGTTTAAATTCTTTGATTGAGCAATGTTTATGCTATGGATAACATTCTTTAATATGTATTCTTGTCTTTACTTTCCTCTTCATGTAGACCTCTTTATATTTCCTTCCCTTTGCCTTTTTGATAAAATTCTTTAGACATTTTTTGGTACACATTTAAGGTATCTCGAGTGCATCTTTGATGTTTATTTGTTGAGTGTTCGTGACATTTTTGATGCTCCAAATAGACTTCACAAGTGCTGCTTTACCACCCAATATTCAGTGTCCTTCCTCCCCTACCGTGTCTACTTGAATAGACATATTCATTCACAATATTTCTGCCTCGTCCTTTCTTTAAATTTTTCCCAATATATCCTCCTTTGATGTATGTTCCCATTGCTACACTTTACTTTAATTCTTTAACTTTGCTTTCACTTTTAAAGCTTCTAATCTAAAATAAACCAAAAAATCTATATTCTTTTGAAAGAGCTTACTTACCTTTGTCCTTCCTTGTTGAATCTTTGTCTTTAGTTCAGTCTTTGATATCCTCCATTATACATGACCATATGAAACTAAACACTATATCACATGACTACAATACTTGAAAATAACACAGACTACCGAATCCTACCTCTAATTAAATTAAAATTAACACAGACTCTTCTAAAAAGGGAAACAGACAGCAGACCCTGACAAAGATATAAGCCATGGAGTGGCAGAATTCTGCTTAATCGATCCATGCTGAAATTGCCTGCAAAAAGAATATTACAATAGAACATTCATATAAACATACTACCCCTACTCAGCTCCTCTTCCTTCACTGAGCTGTCCACAGTCTTATCTTAGTCATACTCATGTTAGGAATGTTAGAAAAAAAGAAAGAAAAATCCAGAGAAAAACCAGAAAAAACCAGAAAAAAAACCTGAAAAAAATCAGAAAAACCCCAAAAACCCAGAAGAAACTAATTAAATCTTACCATAATCAATTTTTTGGTACACCCCACAGGACCAAGGTGATCTTAAAAATGTTGCATGCATGAACAAACAGAATATGCAGATTCAAAAGTAACAAAGAGCTTATTCTTTAATTTTCCTAATATAGGGGAATTCCTCACTATCTAACTTTATGATTCCTCTATATAATTCCGGTATATTTTCCTCATTATAATCTTGATATCTTTTATTTTTTCCTTCCTTTGAAAGCTTATCTGCTAGTGCATTAGTCTCTCTGTAAATATGCTTAATAGTAAAATCTAGTTTGTTTATATCTTTCAGTATTTCTTCTATTTCATCCTCATATTTCCACATTATTGTATTTTTATTAATTAGATTTACTACTATTATTGAGTCTAGTTGAATATCTAACTTTTTTATGCCTTTCTCTATACATATTCTTAACCCCTCTCTTAATGCTATGATTTCTGCTTGTAGTGCCGAGGATGCTTGAAATTTCCTTGTGAAAGCTAATATTAGTTTTCCTTCAGAATTTCTTATTGCCCCACCTCCTCCTCCTACTCTAATATCTCTATTAAAGCTTCCATCCGTGTTTAAGACCACTCTTTCTTTCGAGGGGTTTTCCCATTTTATTTTAATTATTTTAATTCGTTTATGCTGTTGAGTTTTCAAATTCCAAAATTTTAGCGTGTCATCATCTATTCTCTTTTCTTTTGTATTCAGCGGAGCTGATTCAGAGATTCTATTTGTTTCCTCCTTAATATCTTTCCATATATTTTCTACTGACATATCTTTCCCTTCAAATCTACTTTTATTTCTGGCCTTCCAGATGCACCAAATTGCTATTAATGGAATATTATATTTAATCCATTTCTGTACTAAGTTTGTAACCTTCAATTTAATCCATTTATGTAGTCTGCATTCTAGAGAAAGATATTCATATTTTATTAGCAATTCAGATCCTAGTCTATTCTAAATCTCTGCTACTACCTTGCCATGTGAGAAGAGATGATCCAAAGTTTCCATCTCTTCTCCACAGCAATCACATCTGGATACTAATCTAATTCCCTTCTTTTTAAAGTTATTGTCAGTTGGTATAATATTAGATAAGACTTTCCACATAAATGATTTAATTTTTTGTGGATTGTCATTATTCCATATCCATTTAAATAGTATTTGTTCATTTTGTTTTTTTCTAATCACATCTTTAACCGACTTAAGAGAAAATGATCCTTTTGAGGTTAGTTTCCATCTCCATCCCTTTTTGGTGTGCTTTGAATGTTTTTCAATTAAATCTCTTTGCCTAAGCATTTGTGTCCAAACTTGTGTATTCTTCCTTGTATCTCTTACTTTATTGATATCATTATTAACACAATATTTTGCCCACATAAATTCCGACCATAAACTGTCATTTTCTTTCAACCTCCGCCATCTTTTACTTGCCCATGTTTTAGCTAAATCATTTAAATTAACAAAGCCTACGCCCGCTTCTTGACCAGGTAAACACATATTTCTCCATTTTTTCCAGTGTAATTTATATTTACCCTCTTTTTTACCCCATCAGAAGTTAGCAAATTCCATTTCTATCTTTTTGATGAAATTGCCTGGTGATTGAATAATCATGATATTATGCATTAGAGAGCTTTCTAAGACATGTTTTATTAATGTTATTCTCCCCCCCCCCATATTTAAATATTCTTCCTTCCAGCCCAATATTTTCTTTTTTAATTTGTTTATTAAAAATTCAAAGTATTCAATTTTTAGCTTACCTTCATAGATAGGACAACCCAAATATATAATTTCTCCTTTTTTATACGAGAAACATGTGATGTTTTTGATTTTGTGAATCAACTCAGTGGGAGCTATGAAAGAAAGCTTATATTGGCACTTATTCTTATTTAATTTTTGCCCTGTTACTTTTTCCATACATTTTAATAAATCCTTCAGGCTATTTAAAGATTTGCTACTTCCATTGGTGAAGATCATAACATCATCCGCATATGCTAAACAACTCACCAGGTGGGTGTTTTTTGGTTGTCTAAATGTGCCTATTTTACCTTTGAGCATTTTATCCTTAAGATTAACTAATAATAATTCTAGATAAATATTAAAGAGTGAGGGAGATAGTGGATCTCCTTGTCTTAACCCTCTAACCGGTTTCATTTCTTCTCCTAATTTCCTATTTATGATAACTTTCACCCATGTATTCGATATACATCTGTATATCAAATCTATCCAGGTTTCAGAGAACCCCATCTTCCGCATAACAAAGCACATAATATTCCATTCCACTCTATCAAATGCTTTAGATAAATCTAATTTTATAATTACATTATTTCCCCTTGTTTTAGAACCTATTTCTTTGCTCATCTCTTTTGCCAAGCATACATTTTCCATTATTAATCTATTTTGCATGAAACCTGTTTGCTCTTTTGAAATAATTTTTTTTAGGCACTTAGCCAATCTACTTTGTAATATTTTGGCTAATATTTTGTATATAGAATTACATAGACTAATTGGTCTAAAGTCCTCCCCTTTTGTGGATTTTCCATTTTTGGAATGAGAACTATGTGAAATCTACCCCATTTTTTCCCTATTTCAGCCCCACAAAAAATACTAATTACTGCTTTTATTAAATCTTCTTTATTATGTGCCAGCATTTTTGATAAAAACAGTTATTCCATCCATCCGGGCCCACTGCACTGTCCTTATTCATGCTAAGAACGGCTATTTTAATTTCTTCTTCTTCTGGAAATTTTATTAACATATTATTATCTTCTAAATTAATTTTATTTTCTATATTATGTATGAGTGTATTTCCTTTAAGATAACTTTTACCACATAATTGATTTTCAAAAAGCTTAGTAAAATATCGTTGTATATCTATCTCTTTATCCACCCATACATCTTTATCATTTTTTATGCCCATGATTCTATGTTTCAGATTTTTAACTTTAGTTATTCTTTGAAAAAATTTAGTATTTTTATCTCCCTCTTTAAGCCATTTTATTTTAACTTTCTATTTCCAAAAAACTTCTTCCATTAAGATTTTCAGTTTTAATTCAGCTTGTGCTTTATTTAATGCACTTCTTGCATTTGCACGTTGATTATTTTCATACTGTAGCTCTTTTTCTAAGACTAAATCCTCTGCTAGCTTTATATTTTTATTTATATTCCCAAATTCTACCTTATTCTATTTTTTAGTACCTCTTTTAATCTTTTTAACTTATTATTTAAGATTTGAACAGGATTTCCAAGAACTTCTATTTTCCATGATTCCTTTACAATATTTAAAAAATCATGATGCAAACACCAAACATTTTGAAATCTAAAGGAGCTACTTGAAAAAGCTAAAATTTTAAAAGAGATCAATAGTGGACTATGATTAGAACATTTCCTATTTAGATGTTTCACTTTAATAGAACCAAATAGTTCTAACCATTTATAATTATATAGCACTCTAACTAATCTAGCTCATATAGTGCCCTTATTTTTCCAGTTATTACACCAAGTAAATTGATAGCCTAAAAAATTAGCCTCCATTAGATTGGTTTTATTTATTATATCATTAAATTGAGAAACAACACTCTTGTTAGGAGATCTGCCCCCCTTTTTTTCTTTAAAACTTCTAACAATATTAAAATCACCACCAATAATCCATGGTTTATTTTTTAAAGCCATTTTCTCCATTTCCTCCCATAATACTTTCATATCTTCTCTTTTGTTTTTAGCATAGATAACTGTAATTATTTCATTTTCCTCTTGATTTAGACAAAAGTTTATATATTGATCAGTTTGTTTTAAGATTTTTATATTTAACATATTTTTCCATAATACCCAAATTTTACCATTTTTATTCACAAAGCCATTTTTAAAATTTAAAATCTTTTTGTATACTTCTATTTGAGCTCCATTAACCATTGGTTCCGATAACATTATAAGATTGATTTTATATGTATAAATCATTTTTTTTATTCTATTTCTTGAGGGGAGATTTGAAACTCCCCTAATATTCCAGTAAATGTAATTAAACATTATTTGCCGATTTTGCTTGTGCTCTAGTAATGCATTTTGTGTTATATGTTTTATTTAAGTATTTTTTCATGTTTCTAGGTTTTTTTAATGAACTTAAATCACCTCCTTTCTCTACTTTCCAATCCCTACCCAATTGAATTGACATTATTTTAAGTTCCTCAATTGCCCATTCTTTGTTTCCCATATTCTGTTTAAGCTTTTCTATATTTATATCATCCTTAGTGAGTTTAACATTCTGCCCATTTTGATCCTCATTCGTATAGAGAGAAGTGGCACTTCTCACTTCAATCTCTTCCTCTGAAAAATCTTCTATACCTACTGCCCATCTTTTATTCTGTTGTTGTTTGTTTTTTATTTGCAATCTTGTTCTCCTATTCAAATCTGTTATTTTTTTAAACATTTCTGTCCTATTGATTTCCATTAGATTATGTTCTTCCTCATTATTTTCCTTGTGCTCAATCAATTTCATCTCTTCCTGCTCATTATACTGTGTTACAGACTGCTCAACTAGAAGTTTTTTTTTTGATATTCTACAATCTCTCTTCCTCTTCCAGCCTCCCTCCTTCTTTCCTCAACCCTTATGATTATAATCTGCCCTTCTTTTATGAACAATACATCTTTCAATATCATGTCCCATTTTCCTACAGCATGTGCAATATGCTGGAAGATTTTCTGGGACAACCTGCTGCCAAAAGCCTCCTCCATCAGGAAGGCCTATCCATATTCGGTTAGGTAGTGATTTCTACAAGTCAATAGCTACACAGATACGAGCGACACTTTGCCTTGAAAGAGTGGCAGTAGCACCATCAAGAAGAAGAGGAGAACCCAGTGTGCATGCAATGTGATAGAGAGCATATTTATCAAAAAAATGAATTGGTAGCATGGGCAACAGAAGCCATACCGGAGCTAGCGAGGATTCCTCCTTTGTGGAGAAGTTGGGCGACCACTTGAATATCCTCATGGGATATCCCATTATGTACCAGGCGCCTTTCAACCATATGGGATGGAAGTCTTCTTCACAGTATAGTTGGAGAAGAAAATATTTATTGTCGATGAGGCCTATTTTTATTAGCGTTTTCAATTTCAGAGAGTTGAAGAATGCGCGAACTTCATCAATTTGTGGTCGACCATGTGAGAATTTGCCCACCAAAGTATATTTGTGAGGTTCCGTGAGCCTTTGCAGGTCTTCTGTCGTGAACAGAATCGAAGCTTTCTCTGATATTTTTCCGTCAAAACCCGAAGGAGATGACGCTGTAGACGCAGTCTTTTTAATAATATAAGAGAATGATTTCTTATTCTCTAAGTAATCCATTCCCTTGAAAATCAGCTTAAAAACCACTTCTTCACCAAAATTTGAACTTTCTCTCTCTAGAAAGCTTAGTTTCTTTCTCTAGAAGTTGAGAGCATTTTTTTGAAAAAAAATACCATTTTTTCAAAAAAATTCTTCATCATCATCTTCTTCTTCATTCTTCTTCTTCTTCTTCTTTCTTCTTCTTCTTCTTCATCTTCATCTTTTTAGTTTGTTTTATTAAAATTAACCCTCTCTTTTGGCGGAGGAATACCTTTTTTACAACCTACTTACTTGCTACCCAAAGCCCTTTACACCCATCTAACCACTTATATGCCTCTATCTAATAATCATATATTGCAAGATTAGAAATTCACATTATTGTGTGATTTCATTTATCTATAAGCTATAGTTAAAATTAAGAGTATAATTTAGCTCTGTGTTTGCTATGATTTCATGTATATCTCTTTGTGTTGCTCTCCTTTGCCTTTTTGATATCTTTCGGTAATCATTTTTGCTCACCTCTCCCCTTTCTCGAGTGTATATTTGCTGCCCATTTGATGAGTATTTATGGCTTCTTTTGAATCTTATGCCCTATGATGAGTATCCTCCCTTCCATGTCATATCTTCTTGGGCGGCAGCTTCCTCCACAATATTCTTCTTTTCTTTAACTTTCCCCCAATATTCCTTCCTTTGATGTGTGTTTCTATTGCTCCACTTTGCTCTTTGTCTTGCCTTGTTGGATCTTTATATCTTGTTCAAGCTTTGATGTCCACCATTGGACATGACCATCTAAAACTAGACACTATGTTACATGACTATTGTACTTATATATAACACAGACTACCAAATCCTACCTATATCAATACACACATAACATAGACTCTGCTGAAATAAACACAGACTCCAGACCCTGAAAAAAGAAAAATCCACAGCCACGAAATTACATTTCTGCTTGTTTGATCCTTGCTGAATCTGCCTGCAAAACAGATCTTACAAAAACTACATTCATAAATATACTATTCCTGCTCAGTCCCCCTTCTTCTTATTGTTTTAAGGCTGAGCTGATCACAATCTCATCTTAGTAATACACCTGTTAGGAATGTTAGAGAAAGAGAGAAAAAACAGAAAAAAGTAGAAAAAACAGAAAAAAACCAGAAAAAACAGAAAATACCAGAAAATACCAAAAATCTTATCGGGAGTTCCTACCTTATATATTCTGATCTGTCTTTTGAAACACCCCACAGGACCGAGGCGAAACAGATTATGGCATGTTACATGCATATGAAATATCAAAAAATTTCAGAGATCTTATTCTTTAATTTTCTTGATATATGGAAATTCCACACTATCTAACTTTAATATTCCTCTATATATTTGCTGTATATTTTCTTCATTATAATTTTGATGTCCTTTGTTTTTACCTTCTTTTGAAAGTTTATCCGCTAAAGCATTAGTTTCCCTATAGATATGCCTAACAATAAAGTCTAATTTATTTATATCTTTCAATATTTCTTCTATTTCATCCTCATATTTCCACATTATTGTTTTTTTTTTGTTAATTAGATTCACTTAGAGGTGTCTAAGTGTTTTTACCTTCTATTTCATCCTCATATCTTTGGGAAAAATACGAGGAACGGCACATTTCGGCCGTGCCTGGGCCGGCCCGGCACATTTTTAAACCGTGCCCGGGTTAAGAACAGCCCGTGGCGTGCCGTGCCACGGCACGGCACGCCGGCACGGGTCCGTCCCGTGCTGGTTCACGCAGGCACGCGTGGCGCTGGCGGCGTGTCACATGTGGCGTGGCGTGACCCGTCCGGCCGTTCCCTGCCCCCCCCGGTAAAAAGACTATGGGTTGGGTCTGATTGGACTCGACCCGCGGTCCCGACTGCCGATACCCGACGGCCATAGATGATAGATCCGATCCGACCAATCGCAACGGCCAAAAAAAAAAAATTTCAAACTTCACTGATTTTCAGCCGTTGGATTCACCTCCAACGGCTAGGGGGCAGAATCCAACGGTCCTCGTGATTCTGCCCCATAAAAATATTAAAAAAATTCAAAAAATTAATAAAAAAATATCTTTTTTTATAAAAAAAACTTTCTTTAGCCTATAAAATCTACCCCCCACCCTATAACATTTATGTTTTTCATAAACATAAAATCTCTCAATACTTTCTCTCTCTTACATAAACCGTGCATCTCTCTCTCGGGCCTTGTGATTTTGATTACGGCTTGGATTTTCATGAAATTCTACTTGAGTTTTGAACATCAAAGCTTCCTGCGGTGCACCTTGCACGTGACTGACCTCATTGCTTTTACCGGGTAATTTATTTTACGTTTTTATTTACTTTCTCTCTCTAAATCTTCTCTCTCTAGAAAAACTTACGAAAAAATAAGAAACATAAAAAATGACAAATACACATGACACGTATTTAAATTTGAAAAATGAAAATGTTAGTGTTACACAGACGTCTGCGGCTGCTGAAACTTTGGTTTCTCCTGTCGTCTCAACCCAAAGTTCTAAAAAACAAAAAACTAGGAGGACTTCTGTAGTTTGGACACATTTTAAAATCATAACACAAGTAAATGTTAGGGGTGAGGAACTTGAAATGGCACAGTGCAAATATTGTATGAGACTTTTAACATGCAAGAGTACATGTGGGACTGGGCACCTTAAGAGGCATGCCGAATATGCACCAAAAAACATGGACCCTTAGATCCTAGGCAAACCCAACATGGCACTACATTTTTTGAGACTGGATCGAGTTCGGTCTCAAAGTTTACTCCCTTCGTATACTCCAGCGAGTTGGGTAGGGATGGCATGGCCAGGCTCATCACATTGATGGGTCTTCCAATCAGATTTTCGGAAGATCCGAGGGTAGTGTGCATCATGCAGACTTATTTTCAGTCATCCTATCATAGGATTCCTAGGTCCACATCTAGGAGTGACATACTAAAGATATATAAGTTAGAAAAACAAAAAATAATTAAGGAATTTTTGGCATATAGTGGAGTGGTGTCCGTGACGTCCAATATATGGACATGTCATGATGATTCTTCTTATCCATGTCTCACGAGTCATTATGTAGATTCTAACTGGACAATCAATAAAAAAAATATTAGGATTCACTGAGATTCTTCATCCTCATGATGGCCCGGCCATTTTTGAGTGTATGATGAAAATATTTAGGGAATATAAAATTCAAAATAAAATTTTTAGTGTCACTTTCGATAATGCTGCGAATAATGGAGTAGCGATCAATATGTTTGTTAGGAATATTAGAGATGCACCATTAGGAGAGATCTTTCATGTCAGATGCATGTGTCATGTGATTAACCTGATAGTTCAAGCGGGTATTAAGGTGTGTTCCCCTGCGTTGGAAAATATACGCAATGCACTCAAGTATATTCGCACTCCTCGCAGACTATAAGAGTTTGGTAATCTCTGTTTGTCTACGAATCACAAGAAGAAGAAATTCCAATCAGATGTGAGACATCATTGGAATTACACATACCCAATGTTGGAATCATGTGTTGGATACGAACACGTGATATCCGACTACGTCAATAGTAAGAGTGGCGAACTTATTATTGACGACACACGACGAACATGTGTTCGTCGGTTTATACGCCCACCACTTGCATTGCACTCCGTTGCATATGCAACATTAGTAGCATGTTTAGGAAGTATCGAGCGGACCCGACGCTTAGCCATATGGTTGCAGAGATGGAGACCAAGTACCTGAAGTACTGGTCCACCATTTCATCTCTTTATTGCCTCGCAGCATGCATGGACCCTAGGGCTAAGGTGGAAGGGGTTGAAAACACCCTGACTTTCATTTCCTCGTGCATGAACTTGGAAGAGCCACCTGAAGGGTTCATTTACGAGAAGTTGACAGACCTGTTCACATACTAGGATACTAGGTATAGTGGTGGTGGTGGTGAGACTGTGAGTACGGACACTGATACCTTGTTCGGAGATGACAATTATTCCATTAACCTAGCGAGGGGGAAACGTAGGGGTGGACCTTCACATAGGAGCGAGCTGTCTCGGTACTTTGATACCGATTACTGCTCAATCCTATCACCTTCTGACAATAAGAATCTTGATTTATTACAGTGGTGGAAATCATATGAGTCCGCCTATCCCGTGCTATCTAGGATGGCACGGGATCTACTGACTCCTCCGGTGTCGAGCGTAGCATCGGAGTCTACTTTTTCTGTTGCAGTGAACGTGATTTCGGATAGGAGATCGAGATTACGTCCAGATATGGTTGAGGCCTTGGCATGTTTGAAGGATTGGGAGGAATCGAGATTTAGCATCAGTGATCGTGCTGAAGCTAGGACTGTGACAGACACTGCAGTTGCATCCACATCCACTATGATGGCGGAGGAGGTGATTGCCGATGATGATGATCCATATGATACTGATCTTGATGTTGTGGCTGATGATTCTCATGATATGCCGCTTGACGATTGATGCTCATCTGCTCTTTTTTTTTCGATGTTTATTTATTTATTTTATTTATACGCTTTGTTTGTACTTTGTACCATACGTTATGTTGAAACTTATACTTGTTTTGTTCGGACCATTGGTTTCAAAAGCATGATTGGTAATTTTTCATTTATGTAGTTTAATTTTTTTTTAATTTTAATCTTTACTAACATAATGTATTTATTTATTTTTTTACGATTTAAATTTTATTTTAAAAATTAATAACTTTAAATTTTAATATATAATTAATAAATTATAAATATAAAAAAAGCTAAACTAAATTTAATTTGATAAAAAAAAAATTTCTAATATTTGTTTGTTTTATTTAATTTTAATTTTTATAATTTTTACAAAAAATTATATTTAATATTTAATACTCTATACGGTTACTTTATCAAAAAATTTACAATAAAAAAAATTCTAATCTGCCATGACCATGAGCCATCTGCCTGTCCGTCAGCGGTCAGCCCGTGCGGCCTCCAGGACCCCGGTGACCCGGTCCCACCGCCCACGTCGCAGCTCCTGCCTTCCCGGCCGTGCCGCCTGGCCTGTATGGCCAAGGCGTGCCCGAGCGGGCCCGGCACGGCACGGCACGGCCTTGCCGTGCCTACTGGCCGTGCCGTGCCTGCCTATATACAAACCGTGTCGTGCCCGGCACGGCACGGTAGCACGATCGTGCTCGTGGGCCGTGTCGTGCCCGGCACGGCACGGTAGCACGATCGTGCTCGTGGGCCGTGCCGTGCTGGGCCGGCCCGTTTGACACCTCTAGATTCACTACAATTATTGAGTCTAATTGAACATCTATCTTTTTTATACATTTCTCTATACATATTCTTAATCCTTCTCTTAAAGCTAGAATCTCTGCCTGCAATGCCGAAGATACTTGTAATTTCCTTGTGAAAGCTAATATTAGCCCTCCTTCCGAGTTTCTTATTGTCCCGCCTCCTCCTGCTATTCTAATATTTCTATTAAAGCTACCATCCGTATTTAAAACCAGTCTTTCTTTAGAAGGTTTCTCCCATTTTGTTTTTATTATTTTAAACCGTTTTTGATGTTGAGTTTTTAAATTCCAAAATTTTATCATGTCATTATCTAAACTTTTTTCTATTATATTTATCGAGGCTAATTCAGAAATTCTACTGGTTTCCTCCTTAATATCTTTCCATATGTTTTCTATAGACATATCTTGCCCCTCAAATCTACTTTTATTTCTGGCTTTCCAGATGCCCAGATAGCTATTAATGGAATATTGTATTTAATCCATTTCTGTGCTAAATTTATAGCCTTCAATTTAATCCATTTTTTAGTCTACATTCGAGATGAAGATTTTCATATTTTATTAGCAATTCAGATCCTAGTCTATGCCAAAATTCTGCTGCTACCTTGCCATATTAGAAGAGGTGATCCAGAGTTTCCATCTCTTCTCCGCAACAATCACATCTAGATGCTAATCGAATTCCTTTCTTTTTTAAGTTATTGTCCGTTGGAATAATATTCGATAAGACTTTCCACATAAACATTTTAATTTTTTGTAGATTGTCATTATTTCATATCCATTTAAACAATATTTTTTCATCCTGTTTTTTCCTAATCACATTTTTGACCGACTTAAGGGAAAATGATCCTTCTGAGCTTAGTTTCCATCTCCATCCTTTTTTGGTATGCTTTGAGTTTTTTTCAACTAAGTCTCTTTGCTTTAGCATTTGTGTCCAGACTTGTGTATTTTTCCGTATCTCTTTTACTTTATTGATGTCATTATTTATGCAATATTTTGCCCACATAAATTCCGACCACAAACTGTCATTTTCCTTCAACTTCCACCATCTTTTACTTGCCCATGCTTTGGCTAAATCATTTAAATTTATAAAGCCTAAGCCCGCTTCCTGAACATGGGAACATAAATCCCTCCATTTTTTCCAGTGTAATTTATATTTACCTTCTTTTTTTCCCCACAAAAAATTAGCCAATTACTTTTCTATCTTTTTAATGAACTTAACCGGTGGTTGAATAATCATAATATTATGCATTAAAGAACTTTCTAAAACATGCTTTATTAATGTTATTCTCCCCCCCCCCATATTTAGATATTCTTCCTCCCAGCCAGATATTTTCTTTTTTAATTTGTTTATCAAAAATTCAAAGTATTTAGTTTTTAGCCTACCTTCATAGATTGGGCAGCCCAAGTAAATAATTTTTCCTTTTTTGTGCGAGAAACCTGTTATATTTTTTATTTTATGAATCAACGTAGTAGGAGCTTTGAAAGAAAGCATATATTGACATTTATTTTTATTTAATTTCTATCTTGTATCTTTTTCCATGCATTTTAATAAATCCATCAGATTATTTAGAGATCTACTACCTCCATCGGTGAATATCATCACATCATCCGCATATGCTAAACAACACACCATGGGAGTGTTATTTGGCAGTCTAAATGTTCCTATTTTACCCTTGAGCATTTTATCTTTGAGATTTACTAATAATAATTCTAGATAAATGTGAATAGTGAGGGAGAAAGTGGATCTCCTTGTCTTAGTCCTCTAATCAGTTTCATTTCTTCTCCTAGTTTTTCATTAATGATAACTCTCACCCATGTGTTCGATATACATCTGTATATTAAATCTATCCAGGTTTTAGAGAAACCCATCTTGTGCATAATAAAACAAAGGATATCCCATTCCACCCTATCAAATGCCTTTGATAAATCTAATTTTATAATTACATTATTTCCCCTTGTTTTAGTATCTATTTCTTTACTCAATTCTTTTGCCAAACATACATTTTCCATTATCAATCTATTTTTCATAAAGCATGTTTGCTCTTTTGAAATAATTTTAGATAGACAATTAGTCAATCTACTTTGCAATATTTTAGCTAGTATTTTATATATAGAGTTACATAGACTAATTGGTCTAAAATCCTCCCTTTTTTGAGGATTTTCAATTTTTGGAATGATAACTATATGGAAGCTTCCCCATTTTTTTTCCTATTTCAGCCCCACAAAAGATACTAATCACAGCTTTTATTAAATCTTCTTTTATTATGTGCCAGCATTTTTGATATAAATAGTTATTCCATCCATCCGGACTAGCTGCACTGTCTTTATTCATGCTAAACACAGTTATTTTTAATTTCTTCTTCTTCAGGAAATTTTATTAACATATTATTATCCTCTGAATTAATTTTCTTTTCTAAATTTTGTAAAAGTGTATTTCCCATAAGGTTACTTTTACCACATAATTGATTTTCAAAAAGCTTAGTAAAATAATGTTGTATATCTATCTCTTTATCCACCCATACATTTTCATCATTTTTTATGCCCATGATTCTATGTTTCTGATTTTTAACTTTAGCTATTCTCTGAAAAAATTTAGTGTTTTTATCTCATTCTTTGAGCCATTTTAATTTTGCTTTTTGTTTCCAAAAAACTTCTTCCATTAAAAGTTTTAGTTTTAATTCAGCTTGTGCTCTATTTAATTCACTTCTTTCATTTGCACTTTGATTATTTTCATATTGTAGCTCTTTTTCTAAAACTAAATCCTCTGCCTGTTTTATGTTTTTATTTATATTCCCAAATTCTTCTTTATTCCATTTTAGCACTTCTTTTAATCTTTTTAGCTTATTATTTATAATTTGAACAGGATTTCCAAGAAATTCTATTCTTCATGATTCCTTTACAATATTTATAAAATCATGATGCAAACACCAAGCATTTTGAAATCTAAAGAAACCATTTGAGAAAGCAATATTTTTTATTGAGATCAATAATGGACTATGATCAGAACATGTCCTATTTAGATGCTTCACTTTAATCGAACCAAATTGTTCTAACCATTTGTAGTTATATAGCACTCTGTCTAGTCTAGCCCATATAGTACCCTTGTTTTTCCAATTATTACACCAAGTAAACTGAGAACCTAAAAAATTAGCCTCCATTAAATTGGCTTTGTTTATAATATCATTAAACTGAAAAACAACACTCTTATTTGGAGGTCTGCCTCCCTTTTTTTCTTTTAAACATCTTATTATGTTAAAATCACCACCAATAATCCATGGTTTATTTTCTAATGTCATTCTCTCCATTTCTTCCCATAATTCTTTCCTCTCTTCTCTTTTATTTTAAGCATAAATTACTGTAATTATTTCATTCTCCTCTTGATTTAGGCAGAAATATATATATTGATCAATTTGTTTTAAGATTTTTATGTTTAAAGTATTTTTCCATAAAACCCAAATTTTACCATTTTTATTCACAAAGCCATTCTCAAATCCTAAAATTTTTTTGTATTCTTCTAATTGAGCTTCGCCAACCATCAGTTCCGCTAACATTATAAGATTGATTTTATATGTATATATCAATTTTTTTATTCTATTTCTTGAGGGAAGATTTGCAACTCCCCTGATATTCCAGTAAATGTAATTAAACATTGTTTGCCAATTTTGCTTGCGCTCTAGTTACACATTTTGTGTCATATGTTTTGTTTAAATATTTTCTCATGTTTCTAGGTTTTTTTAATGAACTTAAATTTCCTCCTTTCTCTCCTTTCCAATCCCTACCCAATTGAATTGACATTATTTTAATTTCTTCAATTGCCCATTCTTTGTTTCCCATATTCTGCTTAAACTTTTCTATATTTATATCATCCTTAGTGAATTTTAGATTCTTCTCATTTTCATCCTCATTCGTATATAGTGAAGTTGATCTTCTTACCTCAATCTCTTCCTTCGAGAAGTCTTCTATACCTGCTGCCCAAGCCTTATTTTTTTGTTTATTTTTATTTGCATTCTTGTTCTCCTACTCAGAGCTGCTATTTTTTTAAACAATTCTGATCTATTAACTTCTATTATATTCTATTCTCCCTCAATGTTTTTCTTGTACTCAATAAGTTTCCTTTCATCTTGTTCATTATTCTGTATTATGGGAAGCTCATTATTCTGTTCTTCTTGCTCATGTTTTTTTTTGATATTTTACCATCTCTCTTCCTCTCCCAGCCTCCACCCTTCTTTCCTCAACCTTTTGATCATAATCTACCCTTCTCTTATTCACAATACATCTCTCAATATCATGTCCCATTTTCCTACAGCATGTACAATATGCTGGAAGGTTTTCTGAGACTACCTGCTGCCAGAAACCTTCTCCATCATGGAGGCCTATCCATATTCGGTTAGGTAGTGGTTTTTGTAGGTCAACTGCAACACAAATACGGGCAACACAGGGTCTTGAAAGTGTGGCAGTAGCACCATCGAGAAGAAGAGGAGAACCCAGTGTGCAAGCAATATGATAGAGAGCATATTTATCAAAAAAATGAATTGGTAACATAGGCAACATAAGCCATAGCGGAGCTATCGAGGATTCCTCCTTAGTAGAAAAGTTAGGCGACCACTTGAATATCCTCATGGGATATCCCATAATGTACTAGGCACCTTTCAGCCATATGCGATGATAATCTTCTTCACAGTATAGTTGAAGTAGAAAATGTTTATCGTCGATGAGGCCGATTTTTATCATCGTTTTCAAGTTCAGAGAGTTGAAGAATGCACGCACTTCATCAATTCGTGGTCGACTGTGTGAGAATTTTCTCACCAAAGTATATTTGTGAGGTTCCGTGAGCCTTTGCAAGTCCTCTGTCGAGAACAGAATCGAAGGATTCTGAAATTTGTTTGCGTCAAAACCCAAAGGAGATGACACTGTAGGCGCGGTCTTTTTAATAATATAAGAGAAGGATTTCTTATTCTCTAAGTAATTCATTCCCTTGAAAATCAGCTTAAAAAAAGCTTCTTCTTCACCAAAATTTGCACTTTCTCTCTCTAGAAAGCTTTATTTCTCTCTCTAGAAGTTGAGAGCATTTTTTGAAAAAAAGACCGCTCTTTTCTTCTTCTTCTTCTTCTTCTTTTGTTTTTTGTCTTCTTTTTTGTTTTATTATTATCACCCTCTCTTTTGGCGGAGGAATACCGTTTTTACAAACTAATTCTACCCTTATCCATTTTACACACACTTTAAACCTAATCTAAAAACAACGAAAACTTTAAATTAATGAAATATCCTTCTACTTATCTTTTTCCAAGTAGACTTGCTTGTTTTTCTTTTATATCTTTTAGATTTATCATATTTTCTGCCAAGGCCCTATTTGTTTGGGCCCTTCTCTTTCCATGCTTTTAATCTCTTTCTAGGTACTCCAATCTTTAGCCTTGTTTCTGAGTAAGGGAATGTTCTTCTTGTCCCTTTATGCATCTTGAAGCTTTCTTTCATCTCCTTGTTCGAAGACTCAAGACCGATCACATGCATATCTACATACATGCTGACTTCTTACAAACTTACATGCTGACTTCTTACATGCTGACTCAAGACCGACTCAAGATGCATAAAGGAATGTTCTTCTTACATGCTGACTTCTAATCTATCCCCAATCTCGCAATAGCCGTGACTGACTCAAGACCAAATTACATGTCTTCTTACAGACTTTAATAACATATCTACTTACAGACTCAAGACCGATCACATGCACCATGCGTAGCCGCAAACTACATCATGATAACTTAAAATCAAGACTCAAAACAGACTCTAATAACATAACAGACTCAAGACCGAACACATGCACCATGCGCAGTCGCAAACTGCAATAACCTTTACACATCTAATGCAAACTGACTCAAAAATAGGCTTCTCAAAAGAACGAGGCCAACTCCCATAGCCAGTAGTTTCCAGCCATTTCCTTGCCTCTCTAACCTTGTCCAGGCTATCTTCCCTTCAGTTAACCTTAGCTGAAAAAACAGCCTTACATCAACTTAAACATTAAATTAAAAACCTTTCGTGACCCCTCTGAACCAGGGTCATATTCTATACATTCGGTTGATTAGTATATAATACTTATATCTCTTTTTAATTCTTCCATTTTCAAGCTTTGACCTGAAATATTAGACAAAGAAACACTACCAAACAATAGTTTATATTAATTTACAAGATCTTTCCTTTTCCGACTCCCCTCAGGATCGGTAAGCCATACAACTCTACTCTTATCTCCCTGCTTTTTTTTTTAATTAATTCATTATTTTTGGATTTTGATATACGGAAATGCAGCTTTATCTAATCTTATCAGGCCTTTGAATTTTTCAGGTATATCTTCCCCTCTAAATTCTTGGGTCCCTTTTCTCATTCATTCCTCAGCAAATCTGTCTGCAATCGCATTGGCTTCCCTATAAATATGCTTTATTTCTCCTTTTATTTCTCTAAAAATGTTTTTTATATTTTCAGTATCTTCTTCAAATTGCCATAAATATATCTTCCCTTGCACATGCAGGGAGGCTTAGTGCTAAACACGAATGGAAGTTTCAAGAGAGAGATGAGAGAAGCAGGAGGAGGAGGATCCATAAGAAATGAAGAGGGCAAAGTATTGAAAGCATTTACTTTAAGATTCACAGCCCTCTCTGCACTACACGTGGAGATTAAGGCCCTGCAAAGGGGCTTGCAAATATGTAAAGAAAATAGCTACCTAAACATTCAAGCGCAAGTGGACTCGAAAATATTGGTGCATCTAGTACAAAGTAAGGCATACTTATGGCAATTCAAAGAAGAGATCGATAACATTAGAAGAGCCTTATTAGAAATAAAAGGGCAAATAAAACATATATATAGAGAAGCTAACGCACTGGCGGATAAATTAGCCGTAGAAGGAAGGAAAAAAGGAGCACAAAAATTTGAGGGGGATAGGGTACCCGATAGGTTTAAAGGTTTGATAGAACTGGACAAAATTGAATTTTCATATATCAGAATAAAAGAAACTAGAGATTTAAAAAAAGGAGGAGGAACCTATATACATATAAATATTGAGACAAATATCTACCCTAGATAGGGCAGAAAGTTCTGCCAGAGAAAGGGCCTAAGTTTTTTGCTAACGCCTACTTACTACTGTTACAAGTCCAGGTGGAAGATTTACGGCAAAACAAGCCTCCCCGGTCCTGAGGAGAGCCTAACAAGGTGCAAAGGTTTGTAATTATTCAATTTCAATTCTAGACTTTTGTTTCTGTTTCATGCCTATACAACAGGAGAAAAATAGTCAAGGATCATGAGAACCCAAAGGTGTAAGTGCTCTTTGTTTTTTCATGCTATAACTGTCTGCAGATAAGGAATAGCATCCTGGCTCCAAGTGGTTTTAAAAGGAGAGTTTGGCACGAAGAGAGGAGTGTTGAAGATGCCATGGTTTATAAATATTCGATACAATCAAAGGCAAAGTAAGCTTGGTGAAAATGCACTAAATCTAGGATGATATGCCAAACACAAGAATTCACTGCAAGCAGAAGATGCTTGTTTTATTTATCTCATTAAGGATGTAAAAGGGGTCAATGGTGGATTTAGTCAATACATATTCTGCTATGGCAACTTGATGTGCAGGGGCTATACAATACTAGGCAGAATGGCATGCTATATGATGATGATCAAACAGCTTGCAAGGAAGAAGCACATGCTGGTCAGATCTTGTGTCCTTGGTTTTGTGTGCTTGATGTGTAGGTCAAAAGCATAATTAGGATTGGAGAAATGTGTTTAAAACAGCAAAAAGGCTAGTAAAATTTTATTTAAGGCAGGATTATGGATGCTGATGTGAAGGGAGCTAGCTAAAAAGTATAAGGGAAAGAGACATAAAAGACAAAGTAGTCAAGGCATAAAGTAGTATAAACACATAATCAAAGTAAAGGGATGCATTTAGGGAAATGAAAAGAAGAGTCACTTCAAGCATAATGCACTTTCTCTTGTCTATTTTATTTTACTTTAGGTCCGCTAATATTTTTGAATCCACTTGTGATTGAATCTTTAGATAATTATTTGCTTTACAAATTTGCAAGCCCTTTTGTAGGCCTATAACTTCTGCTTGCAAGGCAGAGGATGCTATAGCCCTTGATGTTAATGCTTTTAGTACATTTCCTTCTGTGTTTCTTATTAACCCTCCTCCACCAGCCTCTCTCATTTCTCTTTTAAAGCTCCCATCAATGTTTAGTGTTAGACTGCCCTGCACAAGTTTATTCCAGTTGATTATTTTAATAGATGGCATTTTACTTGCTATTGTTGCAAGATGTCATTCTTTCATTCTATCTTCATCTATTTCCATGTTTTTCACTTTTATTGGGCTACAAGTAGTGATGAATGCACTTTCTTTTTTGATTTCTTATAGAATATCATTATGTTCCATTTTTACATTATCAAATCTGCTTCTATTTCTAGCTTTCCATATGCACCAAAGCGCTATATGCGAAATGTAGTTTCTAATCCATTTTAAGATATTATTCTTTGTTTGTTTTTTTGACCAGTTTTCTAGCCTATTTCTTAATGTAACTGTGCTTCTTTCAATATCTGCTTCAATTTCTAATTTATTCCATACTTTTGCTGCTATTTTACCCTTAGAAAATAGGTGATCAAAGCTTTCTATATCTTGATGGAATCATTCACATATGGATGCTAATTCTATACCTTTCTTCTGAATGTTCGCATCTACAGGAACAATATCTGACATAATTTTCCACGAAAAAATATTTATTTTTTGAGGCAAATCCTTTTTCCAGAGTACCTTCGATTGCAAGGGTCTTCTACTTCATACTAGCTCTTTAGCACTTTTTAATGTGAAGTTTCCATTTGGATTTAAAGTCCATTTCCACCCACTTTTCGTTAGTATTATGTGTTTTTCTATGATGTTCTGCTGTTCACGCATCAATTTCCAACTTTTAGATGCTTTTTTCGTATTTTTAAATGCATTATTTCCTAACCCATATTTAGCTTTCACGAATGACGCCCAAATATTTTCGTCTTTTTTTATTCCCCACCAATTCTTGCATGCCCACGCTTTGGCTATATCTTTTAGGCTGACAAAACCTAAACCTCCATCCTCTTTTGGGTAACATAAATCTCTCCATCTTTTCTAGTGCAGCTTATTCTTCCCTTCTCTTTTCCCCCATAGAAAATTAGCCATTTCTCTTTCTAATTTCTTTATTATTATATTTGGAGGTTGTGCCGTCATTAAAATATGTATTAATGAAATGTGTAGCACATGAGTAATTAAAGTAGTTCTTCCTGCCATATTTAATAGGTCTTCTTTCCAACCGGCAATTTTTTTCTTAATCATGTCCAATAAAAAGGAAAAGTATTCCTCCTTTACTCTTCTCTTATAAATCATGCAACCCAGATACATTAATGCTCTTGTACACTGCACAAAACCTGTGACCCTTTTAATCCTGTGAGTGATGTTTTCTGGTGTTTTGGCTACTATCAAGAAATGACATTTATTCTTATTAAGCTTTTGCCCTATTTCCTCTTCTAGTGTTTGTATAAGCCTCATCAAGTTTTCCATTGATATGCTACTGGCGTTTGTGAATATGATTACGTCGTCTGCATATGCCAAGCAGCATATTAATGGCATATCTTTGGACTATCTATAGGCTAAGATGCTGCCATTTCTGACCTTCTCCTATAAATTTACTATTAAGAGTTCTAAATAAATATTGAACAAAGTGGGAGACACTGGGTCCTCTTGCCTGAGACCTCTGGTTGGTTTGAATTCTTCACCTACCTGGCCATTTATAAGGATTTTTATCCAAGCACTAGATATACATATATATATAATATCTATCCAAAACTCCGAAAACCACATTCTTCTCATTATATAGCATAGTGTATCCCATTCCACTCTATCAAATGCCTTAGCTAAATCCAGTTTCATGATTACATTGTGACCTCTCACCTTAGTCCCTATATCTCTTATCATTTCCGATGTTAAATTGATGTTTTCCATCATCAGCCTATTTTTAACAAATCCTGCTTGTTCCGGGTCAATTATGTTAGGTAAAATCTTACTCAATCTTTTCTGTAGTAATTTAGCTAAGATTTTATATATAGTATTACATAAGCTAATTGGCATGTAATCTTCTCCTTTTTGCGGGTTTGTCTTTTTAGGAATCAAAACTATATATGAACTGGACCATGTTTTTGAGATTTCTGCACCCGCAAATATTGAGTTAATAGCTGTTAATACTTCTTTTTTGATTATATTCCAGCTTCGTTGGAAAAATTCATTATTTCAGCCGTCTGGACCTGCTGCACTATCTTTATTTGCATTGAATACTACATACTTCACTTCTTCCGTAGGAAATTCTACTAAAATTTTATTATCTTCTTGCGTGACCTTTTTTTTTAATTTTCTCCATTAGTGTGAAGCTTTTATTAATATTCAGCCCACTTAGATGCCTTTTAAATAATCCTTCTAATTCAATTTTAATATATTCCTCCTTTTCTACCCACTCTTCGTTAGCTCTTTTGAGACCTTTTATTCATAGTCTTTGTGATTTAATTTTTGCCATTGTATAGAAAAATTTCGTGTTTTTGTCTCCATCTTTTAACCATTTAACTTTCGCTCTTTGCTTCCAGTAAATTTCCTCCATATGCATTCTAAGTTTTAATTCAGCTTTTGCTCTATTAACTTCTATCCTGGTTATCTCATCTTGTATATTTTCATATTCTCTCTCTGTTACTGTGACTTTCTGCTCTGCCTCTTGAATTTTCATAACCACATTACCAAACAACTCCTTGTTCCATTTATTAAGAGCCAAACGTAATGCTCTCCGTTTTTGTCCCAATATCTGCACGGGGTTACCTAGTATCAAT
>JAREIK010002714.1:95000-109761 GCA_029783825.1 Sapria himalayana
TTAGTGGAAAACATGGAAAACATCAAAACATCAAAATTCGCACCCTACCTTCCTACAACAAGAACTCTCTCCAGTCCCAAGGCTTATAAGGGGGCTGCTCTGCCCTACCACTCCTTGCAGCACCATGCTCTCGTGTGGTTTTCCCAGAATGTTTCTTTTCCTCTCCATGTCCTTGCACCAATGATTTTGATCGCTTAGCTTCATTGAGTTTGTCCATCAACCCTATAGTTTCTATGGCCATATGGTTTTTCTCTTGGTTCAAAGAAAGCACTATCTCTTCATTGTATGCGATAATGTAACTGCAAAATAGTTCATTGTCTTACACATTTATGGCTAGAAACAATTCAATATGTACTCCATAAAAATAATATGCACTCCATTAAAACAATACACATTCACACACACACACATATATATATATATATATATAAATAATAATTATAGACATGAACAAACACGAATCTGAGTTGATAATCATACAACTTCAACAAATATCTAAAAGATGGCCAGCAATGATGTTTAGAGAGAGAAAGTATAAAAATATAATATTTCATAAATAATGAAGATAATAATAACTCAGCCTCTTTTTGATCCAGTAAAGATTAGTAAAGATGGAAACCATCCATAGGATTGACCATGACAATATCTAAAGGCTTTGAATCCGAATTTATTCATGAGTCTCACATCAGATCTCCTGCAAAGATTCATTGTTAGGTTAATCAGGAAAGTAAAAAACAAAACCAGAATAAATAAAAATGATACACCAAAAAAGTCTCATCCTGTTTTATTTACAAAGAATAATGCTCAATCATTATTTTGAATGAAACATATAATTACTTCAAAATATACTAATTATTAAATAAAATTACTTGCATATGATTATTTAAAGATTAAATATTGTGAATATCGAGGCAATGTGTTTGCAGTATCTGTATTAATAAATAGATCATTTTTTAGCATGGTAAAGATTAATAGATATCACACTATTACTAGATGAAGGGAGCAAAAAACGTTAATAGACAAGATAGGAAAGCAAAAAATAAATAAATTGAAATTTTGAAAGAGTAAGCTTCTCACGTCTCAATGAAGATCAAATAGCACAATTTTTATTGTGATTCTTCTCAATCTTTGAATATTAAAATAAAAAAGAAAGAATAAATTAATGGAATTGAGATCCATTTCCAATAACTCTTGGCAAATGAATTAATGAAGAATTCAGACATGAACAAAAACATATTTGAAATTAAAAACATATCATACAAAGTATTCAACTAAAAAATATAGATGTGAAGCAAGCTACAATTACAGATTCATAGCCTTACAAATTTAGACTGATTAGATATACAAAAAATTACAGACATTAACATTAACATTATTTGTGGAAAACTAAAATCTAAGGATAGTTTGGTAATTAAAACTTACATACACCTCAATTAATACCTAATCAATATGAAGAATGGAAAATTATTAATTTAGCAAAAATTATAGATTTAACCATCACTTATATACTAGTGATTAATGATTTTAGTACTTGTAATGATTTACTACGAACATCAAGATTAAAATTGTGTGCATGAGGAGGATCTTCAATCATATATATACTTGTGGTAATACCTTCACTTTACACGATAATAATTCAAGTCGAAGAAGAATTTCAAAAAAACAAATAGCAAAATCAAAACACACCCTTAGTAGTTACAATGATCTTGTGGACAATCAAAATAAAAATGTTCAATGTTATTTAATTTTAATTGGAGACTATAAAAAATGATAAAATAATATTGTTATTGTATTCCAATGCTTTACAATAATTATTTAATAAGCATATGATAATATTTTAACAACTCTCATTTATCAGTAATAATGTTTGATAATACACAAAATTCAATTAGAATATCAAAAACAAAGTGTTTTGATGCATTCTAAAGATATACAAATGCATTCCATATATATTGATGATTTATATTTAATTTTATTTATTACAATTTTTTTTAATGTAACAAATTTTTTAATATGAATAAATAGTATAATTTAAAATTCAATTAAGTTCAATGATGCTTGATATGTTTGTTAATAATCATGCCTCCATTTTTTTTAATGAATTTAATTGAGCTCGGATATTAATCGATATTTTTTAACATTATTCCACATGTGTTCAATAAAATATATATATCTACCGACAAGAAACAATATATATATTATTTTTATATATAAAAAATATATATATATATATTCACATATCAAAAACCAAAGGCTTGATACGCTGATTCTTGAGATAGATGTGAGCCTCCTTGGAGGTTGCAAGTTTAATCTCCACAAGCTACAAAAAAATTGTCAGGATAAAAAATCATGCCTCATTTAGTTATATTTAATTATATAAAGTTTTATATAGGTATACAAATATATATAAATAGTTATACATATATAATTAAACATAATGTTGTATGTTGTTATACAGTAATTATAAATATTGTTATATGTGGTTATACACATAGTTATACATATAGTTATACTTATATTTATACATAAAGGTAAATATTTTTTTTATATAATTTTATATATGTGTACATATAGCTACCTATAGGTATAGATATAGTAAAATATATTTTTATAAACTAATATATAAAATTGTAAATTAAATATATGTTGTTAATTATATATTTATATATAGTTATGTATAATATTTTTTAGTTATGCATTTAGGCAAATATAATTGTTTAAAGTTATATGTTCTTATAACTATAGTATATATAGTTAAAAATATAGTTATATATAGTTAAACATATAGTTGTATATAGATATATCCATACAAGTTATATGTAGTTATACATAAATGTATACAAAGTTATAAATATATATATATATATTTACATATATGTATACATATATGTATACATAGTTACAAATACAGTTATATTTAATTATATAGTGTTCCATAGTTATACAAATATTTATATATAGTTATACACATTTTGTTAAACATAATATTGTATGTTGTTATACATGTAATTATAAATAAAATTACATGTGGTTATACATATAGATACACATATAGCTATACTTATATTTATACATGTATGTATATATTTTTTTTTCATTTAATTTTATGTGTGTACATATAGTTATATATAGGTATAGATATAGTAAAATATTTTTTTATATACTAATATATAAAAATGTATTTTAAATAAATGTTGTTAATTATATATTTATATATTTATATATAAATATTTATTAATTATATATTTATATATAGTTATGTATAATGTTTTTTTAGTTATACATTTAGTCAAAGACAATTATTTATAGTTATATGTTCTTATACCTATAGTATATATAGTTAAAAATAGCATTATATATAGTTAAACATATAGTTATATATAGGTATATCCATACAAGTAGTTATAATAGTTATAAATAAATATATTCAATGTTATAAACAAATATTTATATTTAATTATATGAATACATATATGTATATATAGTTACAAATATAGTTATATTTATTTATATAGAGTGTTACATAGTTATACAAATATTTATATATAGTTATACATACATAGCTATAAATATGTATGTAGTTAAAGATATAATTATGTATAACATTTTTATAGTTATACATTTAGCAAAATACGATTATATATAGTTATATATAATTATACATATAGTATATTTTATTAATAATATAGTGATATAGAATTATTCATATAGTTATAAATTATTATATAGTTAAAAAAATGGTTATGTATAGTTATAAATATAGTTTGCATAATTATAAATATAGTTATAAATACTTTTATATATAATAGCATATGATTATATAATTATTCAAGTGTTTAGATATAATATTTTTGTTTACAATATTTTTATAAATGTTACTTATATATAATTATATATGTAATACTTTTATAAATATTATATAGTATATATATCACATTTATAGAAACATTATAAATATTATATATTTAAATAAAATTTAAAATATTATATAAATGTTTATAAAAATGTATAAACATTTTATATGGTATTTAATTGATATAAAAAAATTTATATAAATGGATAGTTTTATGTAAATGTTGTATAGATATTTATAATTATTAATACATATGTATAAATATTTATATATAACATTATGTTTATATAAACATATCAGTGTATATATATAATGTAATACATTTATATATTTTAAAGTATAAACATTTATATATAATCTCATATGATTATATAATTGTATAAAAGTTTATATATAATGTTATTTTGTTTATAATATTTTTAGTGACAAAAAAAATAAAACCCATAAACATTAAGTTTGTTTTTTCTTAAGTTATAGAAGTAGAAAACATAAAGAATTATTTATTTTCTTAGGTTACAGAAGGAGAAAACAATATGCAAACATTTTGTATTTGAAATCAATAAAATCCTAAAAATTTAAACAGTAAAAGAACAATGTTTACACTGATCATTTATTATTTCATTAATGGTGTAGAGTCAAAATCATATAAGTGATATGAAAATAGTAGGAAAAAGAAGAAAATTTGGAGAAAATAAAAAAATATATACCTGAATATTCTATAAAAATGATAATCAGCCAATGGTAATCCAATTGAGAGAGACAGAGATATGTATATAACATTCCGAAGGAGAAGAACAATGATAATATTACCTAGTAACAAGAAAAGGAATATTTTGTAGGTTGCTCCGGTAATCTCGTTTAACTTTTCCTCTCTTCGTCGTTGAAAGATAGAAAAAATGTTAAGTGCTTAATGCTTTAGTATTTTTTTTTCAAGTAAACTATATATAAATACTAAACTTGATGTAAATATATAAAAAAATAAAGATACAAAAAAATAAGAGTAAACAAAAATTATAAAAAATAAATAATTTAAATACAATAAATGAAATAGATTTGTTTTTAACCATAAATGATATTATTTCATAAATAAATAAAATAATATAATATAATATTTTATATATATATATAGTTATAAATTTATAAGAATTAAATTTATTTTTTATTAATATATTAGGAAATAATCATAAAGGCATAAAATTTGAATCTTTTAGTCATTATAAATTTTAAACTTTGAAGTGTTCATTTAATTACCGCATAAAAATATTTATTTTTTAAATCATCAAAATTTTTTTGATTTAATTAAAACATTTATGTATTAATATAAAAAAATCAACTTATTTTCTTTTAAATTTTATGAAATTTCTGAAATTTTTTTGTATAATTCAAAATTTTCAAAACTTTTAGTCATTATATTTTAAAAAAATTCTTATTATCATTAAAATAATATTTTTTTACTTTTATTTTTATAAATATTTACTTGTTTATTCATTTATTCATATATTTTTATAATTTTTTTTTATTTTATCAAACAATTGTTTATTTTAGTTTTTTATAAGTAATAATTTTTATTTATGTTTATTTATTAATTAAAATATTTTAAAAAATATTATAATTTATATAATAAATTATATAATGTTTTTTAATACAAATATTTAAATATCATAAATAAATATTTCAAAAAAAATGTATAATTTTTAAGAAATTTATAATCAAAAAAATAGTTTTTTTAATGATATTTAATATAAATTTATATTCGTATTTATATATTTATTAAATTTTGTATTTATAATATCAAAATTTTATTATTATATTAGGAGATTGTGTCCCTCAAGGATTGCTCATGTATAGACCATGACATACCTTTAATATAAAAAATTATATAAAATATTAAAAAAATAATGCTTAAAAAATATATCAATAAAGATTAGCGATGAAAATTATCAATAACACAAATAGCTAGGAAAAAATCCCAAACTAAATGCATATATTTTGTGAAAATAAATATTTAAGGAATTATGACTTCTGATTATATATAAAATCAAAAAAAAAAATAAATTCAGATAATTATTTAGCGACGGATTTTGTCTAGTTTTGATTAGCTAGGGAATTTCATCTCTAAATTCATCGCTAAAGTTCCCACTTTTCTTTGCATGAATATCAATAATAATTTTAGCGATGGAAAATTTTCTTTCAAACATTTTCGTCACTAATCCATCACAAATCCAACATAAAGTTTTAATTTAAAGTAAAATTAAAAATCCCTTCGCTATTCCCTAACTAATCACTTGCTAATTAGTTATGGAGTTTATCACTAGATAAATTTTCTTAGCTAAATATATATTTTTTTAAAGTGTTACCTTCTTTTTCTTTCTATTGATTCTTTTTATTCTTTTATTCTTCTTCTATTTATTCTATTTCTTTTACTTTTTCTTCTTCTTCTTCTTCTTTTTGATCTAATTCTTCTTTTTCTTTTTCGATTTCTTCTTCTTCTTGTTAATCTTCTCATTCTGCTTCTTCTTCTTATTCTTCTTATTCTTCTTTTTCCTTCTTTTTCTACTTAGTCTTCTTCTCATTCTTCTTTATTTTTTTTCTACTTCTTATTCTCATTTTTTTTCTACTTCTTATTCTCATTTTTTTTCTTTTTCTTTTTCTTATTCTTCTTCTTTTACTTCTTCTTCTTCTTATTCTTATCATTCTAATTTTTCTTCTTTTCTTCTTCTTTTTCTCATTATTCTTCTTCATATTCTTCTTATCATTCTTCTTCTTATTCTTTTGCTTATGCTTCATCAAATTCTTCTTCATTTTCTTCTTATTCTCATTACTTTTCTTTTTCTTTTTATTTTAATAATTTTTATTATTATGCTTCTTCTTCTTCTTCCTCTTCTTCTTCTTCCTCTTCCTCTTCTTTTTCTTATTCTTCTTCTTCTTCTTCTTCCTCACATTCTTCTTCTTCTTCTTCTTCTTCTTCCTCTTATTCATCTTCTTCTTCTTCCTCATCTTCTTTTTATTCCACATTTTCTTCTTCTCCTTCTTCTTCCTCTTCTCCTTCTTCTTCCTCTTCTCCTTCTTCTTCCTCTTTTTCTTCTTCTAACTCTTCTTCTTCTTCTTCTTCCTCTTCTTCTTAACCTTTCTCTTCTTCTTTTTCTTGATCTTCTTCTTCTTCTTCCCCTTCTTCTTATTCTTCCCCTTCTTCTTCTTTTTCCCCTTTTTCTTCTTCTTCTTCTTCCCCAAAATCTTCTTCTTCTTCCCCTTCATCATCATCATCTTCTTCCCCTTTTTATTCTTCATCTTCTTCTTCTCCACCTTCTTCTTCTTCCCCTCCTCCTCCTCCTTCTTCTTACTCCTACTCTTTCTTCTTCTTCTTCCACTTATTCTTCTTCTTCCCCTTCTTGTTCTTCCTCTTCTTCTTCTTTTTCCCCTTCTTCTTATTCTTCCTCCCCTTGTTCTTCTTTTTCCCCTTCTTCTTATTCTTCCTCCCCTTGTTCTTCTTATTCCCCTTCTTATTCTACTTCTTACCCTTCTTCTTCTTCTTCTTCTTCTTCTTCCCCCTTCTTCTTTTTCTTATTATTCTTCCCCTTCTTCTTTTTCTTATTATTTTTCCCCTTCTTCTACTTTTTATTCCCCTCCTTCTTCATCTTCTACTACTACTACTACTACTTCTTCTTCTTCTTCTTCTTCCTCCCCTTCTTCTTATTCTTCTTCTCCTTCTTCTATTTCTTCTTCCCCATCTTCTTATTCTTCTTCTCCTCCTCCTTCTTCTTCTTCCTCTCCTTCTTCTTCTTATTCCCCTTCTTCTTCTTCTTATTCCCCTTCTTCTTCTTCTTATTCCCCTTCTTCTTCTTCTTCCCCTTCTTCTTCGTCTTCTTCTTATTCCTCTTCTTCTTCTTCTTCCCCTTCTTCTTCTTCTTCTTATTCCTCTTCTTCTTCTTCCCTTCTTCTTCTTCTTCTTCTTCTTCTTCTTCTTTTCCTCTTCTTCTTCTTCTTCTTCTTCTTCTTCTTTCTTCTTCTTCTTCTTCTTTTCCTCTTCTTCTTCTTCTTCTTCTTCTTCTTCTCCTTCATCTTCCCATTCTTCTTCTTCTTCTTTTCATTTTTTTTTCTTCTTCTTCTTCTTCCCCTTCTACTTCTTCTTCCTCTTCTTCTTCTTCTTCCCCTTCTTATTCTTTTTTTCTTCCCCTTCTTCTTCTTCTTCCCCTTCTTCTTCTTCTTCTTCTTCTTCCCCTTCTTCTTCTTCTTCTTCTTCCCCTTGTTCTTTTTCTTCCCCATCATCATCATCATCATCATTATCATCATCATCATTATCATCATCATCATTATCATCTTCTTCTTCTTATTCATCCCCTTCTTCTTCTTCTCCTTCTTCTTTTTCTTCTTCCTCTTCTCTTCCCCTTCATCATCATTATCATCTTCTTCCCCTTCTTCTTCTTCTTCTTCCCCATCTTCTTCTTCTTCTTCCCCTTCTTCTTTTTCTTCCCCTTCTTCTTTTTCTTCTTCCCTTTCTTCTTCTTCTTCCCCTTGTTCTTCTTCTTCTTCTTCTTCTTCCCCTTCTTCTTCTTCTTCTTCTTCTTCCCCTTATTATTATTATTCTTCTTCTTCTTCCCCTTCTTCTTCTTCTTCTTCCCCTTCTTCTTCTTCTTTCCCTTCTTCTTCTTCTTCTTCATCCCCTTCTTCTTGTTCTTCTTCATCCCCTTCTTCTTCTTCTTCTTCTTCTTCTTCTCATTCTTCTTCTTCTTCTTCCCATTCTTCTTCTTCTTCTTCTTCTTCTTCTTCTTCTTCTTTTAAGGTTTTTATTATTACTTGCAACCCTCTCTTTTGGCGGAGGAATGCCATTTGTACAAACTAGCATCTACCGAATTCCTTCTTACACCCTTGTTCAAAAAAAGAAAGAGTTACATATCTTAGAAAACATTTATGTTCTTTTTCTTTAAGTACTTTCGCCCTTGCTCTATGCTATCCCTTTGTGTTTTATTTTGAGTCTCCTTTCTATATCTTTGTCTTTTAAGCATTAACCTTTCTAGTTACTTTGACAAAGTTGATTCTTTCATCTACCTCCGTTCATTGATTTCTCTAATAATTTTCCGGCAAAATATTCTTACAATATGCCTAGAAAACAGCCCTAACTCATTTACTTACCTTTGTTATTTACCGCTTGGATCATGCCCTTTGTTTTGCTTTATTTTAGCTTTCCAATTGCTTGTTTGTTCTACCCTTTTCCAGCCCTCCCATTCTCCTTTCTATAGCCTCAAACTTGCCTTTATTTTTCCAGATCAAAAATTACCACCTTCTATGCTCCTAAACTAGACCTTTTCAGATTCTATTGACCTATTAACATCTTAAATTAACACATGACTCTTCTTTTCCTTTTAATCCAGAAATAGGGTACAAAAAAACAAAACTAGAATTAGAATTTAACAAAAGAGCAAATCTTGGTAATAGTTGTTGTCTTTTCTAAGCTTCAATCTTGTTATGCTGCTAAGAAAAACATAGAAACCAAGCTACTAACAATACTAAAATTTATGTGCATCTTACCTCCTCTTCTACTTCCTGCTGAGTTACCTGTTTACTGTATATTTGGATTCTTCCTACAGTGACAAGCCTCCTGCCAAGAAAAATTCATACCATGCAATAATATTTATCAAGATTCTATCCTGATCTTTTCTTGCTTATTCTTAGGTAAGGAAATGCAAGCTTATCTAATCTTGCTATTCCTTTCAATTTTAGCGGTAACGATTCCTCATCGTACTCCACTGCCCCTTCTAGCAATCCTATTTTAGCAAGTTTGTATGCTAATGTGTTTGCTTCCCTGAATACATGTAGTATAGATACATTCAATTCCTTAGCAAGATTAATTATTATTTCTATCTCCTCCTCATGCCACCACAGTACTAGTTTTTTATTAAATAACTCAACCAATAAAGTTGAATCTACCTGAATTTACAAATTTCTATAACCTAGCTTTTTACAGACATGTAATCCTATTTTTAGCGCCCTGATTTCCGAGTGGAGTGCCGAAGAGGATTTTCCGACAAGAGTGAAAGCTTTCCTAATACTGCCTTCAGAGTCTCTTATTACTCCTCCTCCTCCTGCAATTCCTATATCCCTATTGAAACTACCATCAGTATTCAAAGATAACTTTCCTTCTGGAGGCCTATTCCAACTAACACTTTTTATCCAATGACTCTTTACTATATTAGTGGAGAGGTTCCATGTTTTTCTGATTTCTTTTTATATTTCAATATTTTCTATTATGATAAGTTTTATGCAAGATATATTACTAATTTCTATCTTAATATCTTTTAGTATTTCTTCTGAATTCATTTTTATGCTCTAAAATCTACTCTTATTTCTTGCTTTCCATATACACCAAATTACTACGTGTGGTAAGTTTTGATTTAGCCATTTTTTTGTCGGTGTTTTGGGAGAATCCCTCCTCCACCTTTTAATCCTTTCTATTAGAGTTTCCTCATTATTTGCATGATTAAATGCCTCCATCTTTTTCCATATTTCTGTTGCAATTTTTCCTACTGAAAATAAATGGTCCATAGACTCTATTGCTTGAAAACAACAATCGCATCTAGATACTATCTTTATACCCTTTTTTTGAACATTTGTGTCTACATGTAATGCATTCACAAGAACTTTCCATACAAGAGAACACATTTTTTGCGGTGTTCCTGCTTTCCATACCCATTTGAAAATTGGGTTTATCAATTTTTTCTTTCGTATCAAATTCTTGACCGATTTGAGCGTAAAATTACCTTGCGGGGTATGGGTCCATTTCCAGCCACTTCTCTCCAATTTAGAGTGAGATTCAATTATTTCTTTTTATTTTTCTAGTGCTTTCCAATTGTTCGAGGCCTTTTTTCTATTTATCTTTTCGTGTCTTAAGTATTTAGCTCTCATAAATCTTGCCCATAGGCTATCATTTTATTTTAGCTTCCACCATCCTTTACAGTCCCAAGCATCTGCCATGTCCTGTAACTTAATTAAACCTAGTCCAGCTTCCTCTTTTGGAAAGCAAATCTCTTCCCATTTTTTCTAGTGTAGTTATACTTTCCTTCTTTTTTACCCCATAAAAAGTTAGCCATAGTGATTTCTAGTTTTTTTTTGTAAATTTCTTAGGAGGGTGAATGACTGAGAGAATATGTACCAGTGTGCTTTGGAGGACATGAGAGATTAATGTAATCCTTCCTCCGAAGCCCAATAGCTCTTCTTTCCAGCCTGCTATCTTTGTATTCATTTTATCCGGTAATGTTATTAGGTACTCTTCTTTTAGTCTACCTTCGTATATAGGACAACCTAGGTACATTAGCACTCCTTTATTCTGGATGAATCCTGTGATGTTGTTTACTTTATTTGCTACCTTTTCTATTTCTTTCTTTGCCAGTATAAATTGACACTTCTTTTTATTTATCACCTGCCCTGTTTCTATCTCAAATGTGTGTAGTAGATCCATTAAGTTTATCATTGATCTTCTACTTGCATTTGTAAAAATTATAAGATCATCAGTATATGCTAGACAACCTATTATTGGGGTGTTTTTTGGTTGCCTGAATGGAATGATCTTTCCTTCAGACATTCTTTTCTTTAAGTTTAGTATTAACAATTCCAAATATATATCAAATAATAAAGGAGATAACGGGTCCCCTTGTCTTAAGCTTTTTTTTTTGGCTTAAATTCTTCTCCTTTTGTCCCGTTTATAATAACTTTAACCCAAACACTAGACACACATCTATATATCATATCAATGCATAATTCTGAAAAGCCAAATTTTCTCATGGCATAACAGAGTATATCACATTCTACCTGTCAAATGCTTTTGATAGGTCTAACTTAACTACTAAATTATCTCCTCTCGCTTTGCTTGCTATATCTCTCATCATCTCGGATGTCAATCCTATATTTTCCATCATTAACCTGTTTTTAATGAAGCCCGTTTGTTCCTGAGATATTATAAATGGTAAAATATCACTTAATCTATTTTGTCAAATTTTTGCTAAAATCTTATATATTGCATTACATAAACTTATGGGTCTGAAGTCCTCACATTTCTGTGGGGATTTGTTTTTTGGGATTAAAACAATAAGAGAATTTGCCCATGTTTTTGGAATATCCGCTCCTACAAAGAAACTCATAATTGCAAGAACAAGATCATTTTTAATAATTTCCCAACATACCTTGAAGAAGTAGTTATTCCAGCAGTCTGGTCCTGCTGCACTATCATTGTCCAGGCTAAATACTACATTTTTAACCTCATCCCCATCCGGGACCTTTTCCATCATCCGATTTTGAATATTAGTAATATTTAAAGTAATTTCTTTCATTAGTGTATCCCCTTCATGAATATGTTGTCAGCATAGATGATTTTTAAAAAATTCTTCAAAGAGGACTCTTATTTTATTATCTTCTTCCACCCATTTCCCTTTTTCATTTTTTATACCTTTGATTTTATTTTTGTGTGTTTTTATCTTACTCATGTTATGAAAAAATTTTGTGTTTCTGTCTCCTTCTTTCAGCCATTTTACTTTTGCTCGCTATTTTAGTATATTTTTTCCATGTACAGCTTAAGCCTCAATTTGCCTTTCGCCTTACTAAGTTCCATTCTAGCTTCTTCCTTATTCGTAATGTCATATTCTATTTCTACCTTTGCTACTTCTTCTTCCACCTGTTTTATTTGTTGATTTATATTTCCAAAAACCTCTCTATTCCATATTTTAATGCATCTTTTCATCTTGTGTAGCTTTGCTGAGAAAGCATGCATAGGCTTTCCCGTAGCGGGCTCTCTCCAAGATTCTCAAACTATTCTATCAAAATCCGAGTGTTTAGCCTACATATTTTGAAACTTAAAATCACCTCTTATAGAAAGGTTTTTATGTATTGTTATGAGCAATGGGTTATGGTCTGAACAGGTCCTGTTTAAGTGTCTCAGCACCATAACCCCATGCGAAGCTGCCCATTTAGCATTACACATGACCCTGTCCAGCCTTGCCCAAATTGCTCATCTTCTAAGCCAGCTATTACACCAGGTATAATTTGAACCTATATAATCCACTTCCATTAAGTTGGAGCTGGCAATGATGTCATTAAATTGTGACATCGCCACTGTGTTTGGGGTTTTACCACCTTTCTTTTCTTGAGCACTTCTTATAACATTAAAGTCTCCTATAATCCATGGAATATTTTTTATTGCAATGCTCTGCATTTCCTTCCATAGATCTAATCTGGCTTTTTTATCATTTTTAGAATAAACCACCGATATTATTTCTTCTGTTTTAGTATTAGTTTTCAAATTAACTAGCTGTTCTGTATCTTTTAATATTTTAATGTCTAAATAATCATGCCACATAATCCAGAGTTTACTATTTAAATTTGCATACGCATTTTTGAACCCTAGTTTTTCACTGTATTTAATTAGTTGATCCTTTTGGACCAAAGGTTCAGCTATGATTATTAACAAAATTTTATGTGTTTTTATTAATTTTTTCAGCATATTAATTGAAGGGTTATTAGCTACCCCTCTGATGTTCCAATAGAGACACTTATCCATTTATTACTGACTTTGCTTGAGATCTAGTTGTGCATTTAGACTCATAAGTCTTATTCAAATGTTTCTTCATATTTCTTGGAGTTTTTGATGTATTAGAAAAAAATATGCATTATTTCATTGTATTTTACCTGATGTCCGAGATGTATAGCCATTCTTTTTTATAGATTCAATGGCTTGATCTCTGGAGAGCTTTCCCCAATCTTCCTCATAAACATCCAAATAATCTTTTATCTTTTCTAGTGAGCCTTCTCCATTTTCTTCTTCCTCGCTTTGTGGAGGGCAGCTAAAGACCTCTGAGTCTTCATCCTGGAAAATCCAAGAGATCTTCATCCATCCAGCTGTAATCCTCCAGCTTTTCCTTTAAAACTCTTCTAACTTTGAATCTTTTTCCCCTTCTCCCTCTAGCTTTCACCTTCTCCCATCCTCCTTCCAATTCTTTCCCCTCCCCCCCTTCATTCATTCTGCCTACCTCCTCTTCAATCCTATAAATCTCTACCACTCTCTCACCCTCTCCTTCCCCTTCACCTTCCCCTTTAACTAGCTTTTCGGTTTGAGCTTTTGGGGCTATCTCTTCCCTTCTAACCCATTTTTCGACCCATCTACCCTTACCTTCATGCCTATTCCCCTTATCCCTCTCCTCTTTCCCCACCCTGCTTTCTTCTATACTGTGACCTAGCCTTTTACAACCAAGGCAGTATGCTGGAAGGTTTTCGCATATGGCAGTTTGCCAAAAACCTTCATCTTCTTCTTCACTGCCTATCCATATACTGCTCGGTGGCTGCGTGATTAGGTTGCATTCTACACACACTCGTGCAGCACCTAATCTTGTCATGGAGGTGGTAGCTTCGTCCCGAAGCATGGGTTTACCCAAGAAACTCGAGATAGCATGAAGAGCCTGCGTATTAAATAAAAAACAATGGAATGTTCAGTAAGGAGAACCATACCGGAGCAATGGGGGCTGCCTCGACTGGGCTGAAGCTTTTCGTCCACTTCAGTATATGCATGGGGAATCCATCGACATACCAAAGTCCCCTTTGCCACAATCGATAATAACCCTCTACCATAAGCAATTTAAAAATATATGTTTCGCGTCGTAATCAACAAACTTCACACTTCCTTTAAGCTTTAATGTAGAGATGAAGTTATGTAACTCATTTGCGCGAGGTCTGCCATGGGAAAATTTCCCAAGAAGTGTATATTCGAAAGGTTCCAGGAACCTTTGCATTTGCTCAGTGGAGAAAAGAATAGCGGGACTCCTATTTTTTGTTTCGAAGCTCCGAGAGAGAGGCGCGGTCCCTCTTGTGATCGAGGCAAAAGATTTATTATTTAATAATAAATCCTTTTGCTCCATTTTGAGCTTAATG